>JASKGO010000157.1:0-52058 GCA_030556065.1 Holobus sp. GC000080
TTTATAAAATGAAAAAATAAATTAAATGAAATAGAAAATGTGTTAAGGATTATTGGCGAAATGAAATTAAAATATAAATGAAAAGCACGGTCCATGTAATAAGTTTTCGGTATAGAGATAGACGCGAGTGCTCTTGATACACGCCATTATTGGAGGCAGTCTGCCGCTAACACCCCCAGTAACAAATTAGACCTGCAGAAGCCGATTATAAAAGCCCATAGGATGGATAGATAAATGTTCGATAGGTTCCAGAGATCGATGCGATGGCAAATTACACCGTTCGCTGCTGTTAAATTAAAAGGGAGTTAGTCTTTTTCTTCTCAGTTGCTACTAGTGCCGCCGCCGCCGCCGCCGTCTCTTCCTTCGTTCTTTCCATATACGCCGATGCATCCTTCTTGCTTCTTGACACTCTTATAGCCTAACCATCTCATCCTCGCTTTAATTCCCATTTAGCTTTTTTCTTTCCTGGTCACACAGCCAGTCGAACGGAGAACCTTCAAACCGCAACTACAATCAACCGGAGTATATAGTGGTGGTCCCCTTCGCCGCTCGCTTGCTTTCACGTCGCAAAGCTTATTTATTTCGGGCTCGTTTATCTTTACCTTCCCACTTTCGCAACAATTTCAAACTTTTATTTGATAATAATGAAAGAGATTATAGGTCCTCTCTTCCTTTCGGCTACCCTCTTCGCTGCGAGAGATCCCCAGTGCTCTTTGCTTGCGGAACTACAGCGTAAATAATCGAATGTAAAAAAGTTTCTGCTCTCGCTTATCGAGTTATGATTTACGCGCTTTTGCCAGACATGCCAGACTTGGCAGCCCCATCGCTGATATAATCTCAGATATAAATATAAAATCGGCTCAAAGTTGACATATCAATATAAATATCAATGTATGGATGGTGAGAGAATGGGGACTTTATGTTTGGCGGAGAGAAAGGAAGCGAGGAGAATGCCGCAGGCGACGCGGGCTCTTCTATTTCTTTCTTTCTTCCCTCTACACCGTGCTCTCTGTTCGAATAGTCGGAGAGGGCGCGAATCCGACTTTTATTAGTTTTCTTCGTGCGCTCACGAGCCCGAAAATATATCTATAAGGCCGTATTTCATTCGGCGATGCATCGCATTCACACTCGACTTCATTTCTATGTATTTTGTCCGGATATAGACGCGAATCTGGATGACATTATTAAATTATCAACAAGTTACAAGACACTGGACCAATCTCTATTATTATCCGGCTTAACTATAAAAAAATCTGCAATTAAAATTTAAGGAAATGCGACAAAATTAACTGGAAAAAAGTTAATTAAAAAGGAAGTTGTTGAATAAAAAGTACATGTACGGATTGAAATAGTTTTCATCAGTTAAACTTCAGCGCAAATATTTTAAAGCAAATTAATTAGCCCCCATATAATTCAAAAATCAGCGAGCAACGAGTTTCTATTAAAATTAATCTTGTAAAATGCACACAGCGCACGGGGAAAGTTTCAAGTGGTTTCCGCGTATACGTGGCGAACACTAGAGGGAGAGAAAATTAAGCGGGAAATTTTTCCGCCGCACTTGAGAATTAAAATAATTTTTATCGTTAGCTCGGTTGCATCCACTGCAAGTGTACCCACACAGTGGCAAAACTAGCTCTGGCTCTGCGAATGCAGGAGGGAAAGAAAAAAAGCAGAATTCGAATACACCTGTATATTTATACCACGCACCGAAAGTTGTAAACTGCAGTTGCCGGTAATGAGTTCGAAAACAAAAGCGTCGTCTCTCCGGCCTTTTTTCCCGCCGCCGCTCTCCTCTCTTCGCAAAGAACAACAACAACAACGGCTACGGTAAACAACAAATAGTGCCGTAGGAAAACGGTTTCCTATAACTCGCGTCGAGGTGCGCTCGTAGAAACTAATAATGGCACTAAAAAGTTTAATAGCGCCAGGTAAATTCCGGGTAATTAAGCTCTCTCTTTCCGTTTCGCTCCCAAGGCGCTCTCTTTTCCACTCAAAGAATTCGCCGCGCATTGTTTTGTAGAAGTTGCAGCCATGGCTGTTTAGAATGGCGGAAGTAAATCGGAAAATTTAGCGAAAAATAAAAATTTGTGCTGTTGCGTTGGCACACCACTCGATGCTGCCGTATATTACGCTGTTGAATTGGTGCAACGGGTAAATCTCATCAGCGGATGACGGAAGCTCGAGTGTAAAACAAACATGACGATATAATAAGCTAAATTAAACATAGAGAGACAACGTAATATCGGAATTAAATTATATATGTATATGCGCGTGTATTGCTAACGTGTAGCGCACCGCTCGTCATGCAAATTTAGCTTCCCTCTCGTCGTCGACGTTAAACTAAACTAAATTCGACGACAAACAGCATGGAACCGTCTGAGCGAAAACTTGCCGTTTGCTTTGCCAGTTACACGGCAAAAAATCGCCATCGCTAATCAAGTTTTACGTTAATTCGCGCCGCTTTAAAGCCCGAACGAAATTAACACATTGGCGAAATTTGCTCGCGCTCAAGCTTTCGGGAACTTCTTCAAATTCGTATTTTATATTTCTCGGAAATTGCCCAAATAGTTTTTATACCTTTACAACTGGAAGTAGAATTAATAAATTTCAAATTTCTATATTTAGTCTTTCACGATGGCAGATTATTCAAATTTCCAAGTATTATTGTTTGCAAATATTTTCTTTGAATCCTGAGGACGAGTCGCTCGAATATTGCGCGCCGCAGAATATTGTTGCCATGGCGGAAATTACACGGTTCCGTAAACAAGAATTGATTAAAATTAGCATTATTACGGAGGCGAGCGAATGATTACGGTTTTACAAAGTGAAATTAGCTTGATGTAATAGCAATAATAGCAACACCAACAATAATAATAATAATTATTAAATTTCGAAATTCGAATTTGCATATAATCATCGGACAACGCTCTAACTGCGGTCCAGGTTTCGTCTGTTATTGTTCGATTAATTTGCGGAATAACGTGAATCACAATTACCCTTAATTGCATCAGACTCAAATTTATATATTGGCCTGGCCATATTACTATTGAAGCCTGGCTTAGCAAATGCCATTTGCAAATAGCAAAATCACTGTTGTACACTTTTTACCAAAAAAACTTATTGCAAATAATTTTCACATTAAAAAGAGAATAAGAGTTGCAGCATTTAAGCAATGTGAAGGCGCCGGTCCACCAGAACTTTAAATGCAAGTACAAAAGGCGAATTATTATTTGAACTTTAGTTTCAACGTATCGCTTTAACGTGGCTGTAGTGCATATTTATAAAAGGTGTCGCAGCGCAGAGAGGTAAACGGAAGACAATTTTCAATAAAAAGCTGTTGGATGGAGCGGCAGCACACAGGTGCAGCAGCAGCCTGTACACGCATCAGAGTTCAATAGGTTGAATGACGGGCGTAATGATTTTTCCCCTTTACCATTTCTCTCTTTCGTAGACCGGCTGCTAGGTACATGCTGATATTAAATCAATGCAGACGTCGAATCCAAGCAAGAGCTGACGTTAAACTAAACTAACTGTAAATACAGTGCTCTCTCTATCTTGATTTATACATTCTTATCTGCTTCTATACCTAACGAGTAATACTAGTACTTTGCCAATGCAATGATTTCGATTTTCAAACCTAATATAATACATGCAGACGCCACCAGGCTGCTTCTTCGTTGGCATTGCCGCGGGCGGTTACTGTCGGCGCGGCGCGGGCTTTACACATTGCCGATCTGTAATTCAAACTTAGACGTTCAGGTTTCGCACGCCACGCCAATACCAACTGCTTTTATGCACCGCACGCAACGTACTTTCTTGCTAATTCCTGATTTATTTCCACTTGATTAATTGTTTCAATTTATTGCTTAAATATCACTGGAATTAAATTGTTTTTATTATTATTTATTTTTTTAAATGTAAAAAACTTTTTTTGTTTTTGTTTTTTAGTGATAGTGAAGTAGATGCAAATGAATAAAATCTATAATATAAATTAGCATAAAAAATAACGAGTGTAATTAGGTCCGTGGTGCTAAAATGAAATTTATTGTGCGCATTTAAGCACTTTTAATTTATTCATCATTGATTCGCACATAACCGGTAATGCGATATACATACGATAAATGTAAATAATTTCACGCCTGCATGCCGAGCGGCATTATGCGCCGCGCAAAAAGGATTAATTAAACAAATGTCCTTTAGGCCGCAAAACGAATAAATAAAGCGTAAGTCCGGCTAAATCATATATCCTAATCGATCGGGCGGGATTTTTTTCTTCACCGCTGCGCGCCGAGGATTAAAGCATGTAAGGTCTGAACCTTGATTCCTGCCCTTAATTGAAAGTTGCTATGGATATAAGCCGCTTCCAATACATAAGATAATAATAATGATACCGCTCGTCTTTTTCTTCTGCTGCTGCCGCGGTATAGTCTGCGTCGCCCGGACGGGAATTCGCTTTCTTCATTCCCTTCAAATTCAATTAGACTTTTTGATTAAACAATTTACTTTTTTTCTTTCTTTTTCGCTTCGACGCGCTTATATAATCGCAGATCATTTCTTTTCTTTTCGTCGTTTCATTTTTTTTTTCCCGGTCGTAATAGGTGCGGTTTTTTGCGGGGTCCGCGGCTTTTTTTTATGTTGATGACTGCGCTATCAGAAATCGGAGTGCGTATAGGGAAAAAGGGAAATTTAGCACGGAACGATTTTAATGGGTCAACGGTCGACTATAGGCGGTGATTACGTGCTAATTCCGCGTATAAAGTTATTCACAGAGATTCGGCCTGCAGTTATGTCGACAATGGCACTAATGTACGGCGCCGGACGCACACCCAAACACACACACACACACACACACACACACACACACACACACACATACACCAGCACAAAAGCCGACGGGCACAATGAGGGATAATTGCAGTGAATGAATCATGACGTTTCTAGACCGGCGCCTTCACAACTGTCATCTCACCTAATCGTCCTTCGAAGCATTTGAATTCATGATTTTTTTTTTCGACCGCTTTATTCGCTAATTTTTTTCTGGATATATTTTAATGTTCAATTCATTGTATGCAAATTCCAACAGCTTTTTTTATTCGTATAGTATTCGTATAATATAAAATTGACTGTCACGATTTTTTCTTTGTAGTTTTTTCGTTTATAGGCAACTTATAATCAGTGGATCAGTAGATATTTGAGAAAAAGAGGCGGCAAAAACAGCTATTTCTTAAAAGAAAGTAGGATTTCGTAATAAAAATGTTGCAACGTATTGGTTTAAGGCAAATAAGGGCGCCTGCTTCTCGTCGATGATCCTGATGATGATATAAGGAAATCCATTCGGTATTAGAATCTCTCCGTTCGCTCGACTGAGCCCTTTTCCTTCGATAGACGCATACTCAATTCGCTGGTATTTTATTTTTTTTCGCCGGTGCGTTTATTCTCTTCCTGCACACTTATTCATCGGTTCTCGCCATCCATTGATATTGCTGCTTCGGCTTCGGCTGCTGCTGCTGCTGCCTCCGCGGTTCGTTTTTCGAAATTATATTTGTTTAATCTGAATTGCAGATCTGACGTATTCAAACAAAAAGTCTCGAGCTTCGCGTAAGAGTCTATACATAGATATATCAACATAGCTGCGCGCATTTCTTTGCTTTCCTTTTGCGCTTTGAAGAAAAAAGTGGCATTTGAGGTGGTAAAAGAAGAAAAATTTCAATCGATAGTACCTCAGGTGTATATATGAAAGAATTACCGTTTAGATATTCAAAGAGTTTCTTTACTGCTGCTTCTACCGCTATTTCTATTGATTTTTCATCGCGTTTTTCTTTTATTTCTAATAAAGATGTTAATATTTTATTTAAAAAATATTTCTATTGATTTTACTTCTTGTTTTCCTCTTATTTCTGCAGTTTATTTTTGAGATAGTCAAAGACAGTTTCTACGATAGAGCGCTTTCTTAGTAATATTTTTTCTTCTAGAGGTAAAAGACAGTTTTTCTTCCCTTTTTTTAATTTCAAATTAAGTTGTTAATAATTTATTTAAAAATAATATTTCAATTGATTGTTCTTCATATTCCCATTTAACTTCAAATAAATTTGTTAATATTTTATTAAAAAAATAATATTTTAATAGATTTTTCTTTACATTTCAAATAAGTTGTTAATATTTGATTTAAAAAGGATATTTTAATAGATTTTATTTGATATTTCAATTTTATTTCAAATAAGTTATTTATATTTTATTTAAAAAATAAATAAAAAATTGTAACAAAAAAGTGTGAGTAATAATAAGACAACATTTACATGCAAGTGAGTAGTCTGGTAAGTTGAAGCTCGTAATTAAAAGATAAAGTGAAGATTATAAAGTTGGCAGGCAAACCATAGATGGGTGACACGTCCTCAGTATATTAATGAGAGAGAAGGCGAGAGAGGACGTTCAGTTTTGCCGTGCTGATGCTGATGCAGTTGGCTCCCAGTTTGCCAGCTATATACGCGGTACAGAGAGCTAGCGGAAAATTATATCGCTTTTAATTAACTGCAGGATTGCACGCATTAATCAGAGGCAAAACTATGCGGAGCCTGCATGCAAGCTCAAATTGCTGATTTCGACTAATCAAAAGATATTCGTGCACCGCGCGCGCCCCGACAAAAATGCGGCTTTACGGTCAGCGGCAGTTAATGGGGGCGGTTAAAGGACGTGTTCGTGGGGTTGGGGCAGGGGTGAACCACCGTTAATGGAGCGCCCATCTGGCGCTTACCTTTTATATGGATGGGAAATCTAATTTCCTTGTTCCGAGTCTGTTATTGCAGATGTAAAATAATACCGCAATGATTGCAGGACATTTCGAAAGGACGTGACGATTATACCGAACATCCACAGAAATAGTCTGCAGATGCAGAGATCTGCTCGGGCGAAGGGTTTTGCGGGGGCGGCGTGGGTTGTTAGTGAATGCATTCCTTTGCCACTTGCCCTAAATATAATTACCGCGAGCCAACAGGTCGAAGGATTAACGCAATATAAAGGGCGCTTTGCTCTTTACCGCTCGTCTCTTTTGCACGTTCGCTGCTGCTGCTGCTGCTGATGCTGCTGTGTGAATTGCGGAACTGCGAACGCTCTTTCGGATCTACCTACAAACGCACAGCGTCAGAGAGAAAAAAGCCTAATTTCATTAGCGCCCGACGAGCAGCAATATTGACGTTTTAATGAAAATTTAATTTCCTATTTCCGGCCGAGTGTGGACATATCCCGAGCGCAAAAATTGAGTACTTACTTTCATCTCGACATCAAAGTTCCGCGTTAATTTATTAGCAATTTTTACCTAAGATACAAACGATATTAAAAGGCACTTCTATTATTTCATGGAACTGTTTTTGAATTTTGCTTTATACGGGAAACATTTTTCGCCGAAGATTTTTTAATTTTTATTTTGTAATTTATAAAATCTCCCTTGCTTTTTAAATTATTCATTACAAAATATATTTCATTTTTACATTTAACATTTTTAGCATTTAATGATACATGAAATGTAATAATAAGAATCCAAAAATTTAGCAAAAAATAAAATAAATTACAAATCAAAGGAATTTTTAGGTACAAAGAAAAAATGGATAGACGTAGCAGAGCATGAAACATATTTGCATAGACTTTGATCCATCGGTCGTCAATAGTAACTGAAATAACTGGTACCTCCAATGCACGTATAGATTCATTGAAATAATTCGTGTCGGGGGCGAGCGCGATTACCGTTTAATGATATAAATTGCCGCCACCGTGCGTCCCGTCAAAGCGCAAAACAGTCAATAGTGCAGCACTAATGACCTAACAAGCGAGTCCCCGGAGGCGGCTCCCTGCGGGTCCGCGCCAATTTGAATGCCGATGACCGCCGCCAACATTTGCCAAATCGAATCCGGAAGTCGATCTCTCGGGCCGCTGCTGCCGGCCAATTCAATTACCCTGCGCTAGTGTTGGATTCTTTAGGACGACCCCGCTTGTCATTCATGCGATAAACGGATTAATGTTGGCCACTTCGTCCTTAAAATCTCTCACTCTTGCCTCCACGTAAACGCGACCAGATCGTCAATCATTTCTGCAGCGCACATAGAACGCATAATTTTCCATTAATGACCGTGCAATTGGCAGGTCCGTTTAAACGACAGCATTGCCGTTGCAGTGCCAACAACAAGTTAATGTTGCATTTACGATACAGCTTGAATATACTTTACAGATATGCACTTAATTGGAATTCGAATACAGGATGTTTAATTATTTGTTCATTTGAAAATTTCTTTGCAATTTAAATACAGAAAAATTACTACTTTTTGCAAAATATTTTGAATATTTAATATTTTGAAGCTTCCGAAAATAATTTAGAAAATTCGAAAGTTCTCTGTACACTCCGATTGCGGAAAGGTACATTTGGAAGCGCAGCGAGTTGTTGCAATTTGCGCGAATTTCCATCAGTTCCATGTTCCGAAGCTGGATGGATTGTCGGAAGCTGCTAGAAGCACTCGACACAGAACACATCATTATCAGCGGAGCAGTAGTGTTCATTTTCGAATCGTGTTTCGAAACGCGAGAGTTGCCGGTGCGGTGTATTCAGCAGGGCTTAGAGTTGGTGTGCGCTTTTGCAGCACCAGCAGCAGCGGCAGCAGCGGCAGCAGTAGTGTGGCAGTGTGGCGGCAGAGGTGGCGGCGGAGGCAGCAGGTGCACAGAGTCACATCCGGATTACGTCGCATTGGCATCTATGATGGTGTGTAGGCTCACGTATATTGGCACCTCATAAATTATTTAACGTTAAAGTGCTCTATTACATTACAATCTCTACAACTTAAAATCACATTCGCGCGTATTTGCCGCCATATACACCGCCCACCATTCTATTTTGGCCAAATCATGTAACAATCTCCAAATCCACCAATTTTGCGCCGCACCAAAAGCCTTTTATTGGCCCCTTCATTTCAGATACTTAATTTTAATAATGCTGTATTATTAGCAGTCGAATTTGTATTTTATAATTGGTTATTATTTTTTATTCTCTGGAAAAAGGAAACTTTTTGTTAGAAAATTTAACCAATTTGAATTTTCTTTTTTCTCAGTTGATATACAAGAAACTCAATACACTGAAATGAGTTTAGGTATTTCTCATTGCGTCCATTAAGTGTGGCACTCCCATTAAAAGACGTATAAAAACGACAGTTAATTATTAGTCGAATTTGGCGAAAGACACGAAAAAAGGAAAACTTTTATGCGACGTGACGCACAAAAAAATAAATATATATATATAGACAGAATAATTGTGGTGCAGAGGACGCTCGCTGCATTTGACGTGGGCACAAAGGCGAGTAATTTTCGGTCCGTTCAATCAAAGGATAGTAACAGCTTAAGAATTACGTTCGGAGAAGATTTATATAAAGCGAGTGGAAATGAAAGTGCACACACATAGAGCGCGAGTGGAGCGAGAGTTCGAATTACGGTCGCTCGCGTTAAACACATTTCGACGTGTCACACACGCGTTTGAAAAGCAATTACCGTTTACACCCCCGCCTTTTCTATACTATACACCTACTTCCACCCTTTTCTTCTCGGTAGCAGCAGCAGCAGCAGTGCGAAACACGTACGTTGCAATCGAAGAGCACAGAAAAAAAATAAAATAAAATAAGAAAGCGGAACAGAACGTAAACACGAACGGCGGTTTTTAAAGGGCGCTGACTGTGGTGCGGTCGGGTGAAGGCGCCGGGTTGAAAGGTAGCAAGCGGAGAAATTATTGGCGACATTGTTGCACGATAAATAGTTTCACGCCACATACCGCCGAATATCAATAAATTAAGCAACAATACGCTTGTGGAAACATAAGATGCATAGCTTGCGGCTAGCCCCGATGATACCGCGCGGCGGCGGCAGCGGCGGCGGGCCCAAGGCGTCGCTATATCTGTCTCTCTGCAATTTAAACCGTCGTGCCTCATATAGCGATAAAGCGGCCATAATTTGTTGAATAATGAAGATTATAATTTACAAGAAATGGACTACTGTACAACAATAACTATTCTCTCCATTATGTCTATGACCGTAAAACATTTACGCATTAATTTGTAAACTAAGTCTAAGTGGGCCACATTTAATTTATTACACTAAATTAATAATTTATTGTTTCCCCTTTAGAATTTATTATTTAACTTTTATTTCAATTTTTTATTTGATATTTTTTAAATATAAAATTCTGTTAATTATTTATAACAAATTGGAAATTGTGTGGAGTAAAATGTCAGCATGTTAAGAAAATTACAGCTCAGTGAAAGGGATGGAAGCGCCCGCTAATATAAAATAGAAATTTGCTTTCGTCTGTAATTAGTGGCCATTCTCTGATTACAAGTCACTCGATATCTAGGCTAGAGAGGATGAAAGCTTTGTTGTTCTCTTTCCGTGGCTGCTCTCAAAGTTATCCCTGTGTCGTCCTTCGAGCGACCCGATGGCCAGACTTATTGCCTGTGACGTTGCCGCTAATTAACCTCATCAAGTATTTAACCCCATCTACCCCCTGCTGCTGTCAGTTACCCTTCTTTCGGGTCTCGCCCGGCTCATTCACACTTGTTCCCTGTGTGTGGTTGCCCAAGTGCAAGAACTACTGCTAAAGTACTACTGAAAATGCGATTTTCGTGAAAGCGATAGGTATGGTAATTGGAGGCCGGGAATATAAATTGATTGAGTATGGGGGGGGGGGGCGGTCAAAGGTAGGCACTCTTTATGTGTTTGCAATGTGTATTATCCGCGTATACGCCGGTAGTGGGTCGGCATAATTAATTGCAATTCTGTAGACGGCAATTTAAAACGCGCGCGCGACACAGAACCCTAATTGATATGTAGTAATTAATTATACAATGTCACTGGTCTGTGTCGAGCACATGTGAAAGAGCGGTCGGTCGGTCGGGCATGCAGAGAGGACGGCCGAGGTGTGAGAGAGGCGGCACAAGCACAAAGGACCAAACGCCATTCCAGTCGGCAGAATCAGCTATTTTATTATATGAAATTTCAACTTTTGTTATACACACGTTAGTAGCGACGGCGGCGGCAGCGGCGGCGATGCCAATGCCAATGTGCTGCGTAGCTGAAAATTATCGAATCGCTTGTCGCAATTAAATCCATTGTGCGAAGTCAACTGAAACGACGAGACGCACCATGGGTAGCCTTCTACTATACGCAAAATTGTCTATATTACATATTTTTTTCTTTTACTTTTTCACATCAAATTAAATCTTTTCAATTCTTTTTATTCTTCCTAACGGATGGAAAATCTTTTTAGCGACTTTAACAATTATTTTTCTTTAAATTAATGTTAAAGTACGTAGTACAGCTGCCATATTAATGGCGTAATTAGAAAAAGGAGAGAGGAACAAAGGAAAAATTAGTTCAATTTCATCAATTGTGCGATCGCAATTAGGAAAATGCCGGTAGCATGTACCTAGCTTGAGAAGTACGAAAATTTCCCGTTTATTTGTTAGATGTTTAACTCTTAATTGCAACGTTTCAAGATCCTGCTGCCGCTGCCCGAGCAGTGCTCGTTTAATTTCCAAGCCCGAGTTTATGATAAAGGCAAGTTCGTTGGCTCGAGCGACTAACTACCAGTAACTGGCTTCATTTTCCAAAACTTTTCCTTTATTTCTACTATTTTCTGCTATTTTTTTTTTCCGGCTAGTTCGTTTTCGTTCAGATAAGAGTAGGGATCATTTGGAAATTGCATCCGCACATGCAGCCGCACAAACACATTCGCATTACTCGCCACTAGTTTCGGCGGCTCGCACATAAAATATATGCGCCGCGAACCGAAAAAGCGTGATCGGACGAGCGGAAAAACGAAATTAAAATCAATTAAAAAGCGCGCAGTCTAATTGTACGAATGGTTAATTGCGCAGAAATTATTTGCCCGGTCAAATTAAAGTGCCTATTTTATTCGAAACGCCATACTGTCGTAGGTCGTTTTTTTTTTCTGCTGCTGCTGATAGCGCTCTTTTTTCGTTCATCGTAAAAGCGGATTTTTTATTTCCAGTATTGAATTTTTGTAACGAAAACTAAATTTAAATTACATTTAATTTTGAAGTTGCCGAAATTCAAATTGTTAGAAAGAAGATATTTTTGAAATACTTTTATCTTGCCAAAATTCAAAGTAGCTTTAGTTTTCTAAAAAAAAGTATTTTTTTTTAAATTTAAAGAAACATTTTAAAAGTGGTTGCAGCAGAGGATGTAGACCGGGGAACAGCACAACAAAAGTTGCCAGTTGGTATGCTGCATGGCTCCCAATTGGAAATCCCGTTGAGTTCAAGCCAGATTGCACTGTATTTGTCAATTTGCGATTTATATTTTGCAAAAATTCAATTCCCAATCGCGCGTCGCTACACACTTGCACATGCAAATCATGCGAATCCGCATACGATGTATATTCGGGCCCTATTTCCTTCTCTTGTATTCGCGTTTCCGCTGAAATAGTCCCCCCTAAGATGCCCGTAACAAGAATTAAATTTCCTCTTATGCCAAACTTTGTGCACTTCCTAAGAAATTCAAAAATTTATTATTTATTTTAATTTTAAAACTATTGCAATACTTCAATACTTTAAAAACATTTTTTCATATTTTTTTTTTTTTGGTAAATTGCTACTGAAAAAACAAAAAAATTTAAATTTTCCATGTACTACTGTACATATAGATATTAAATAAGGGCTGCGGAAGATAAGAACGCTATGTGTATAATGCAGCGGTGAATTTATAGTGTCTGAAGCCAAAAGCAAACAACAAGATGAAGCAACAAGGACCGTTTATCATTCCGTGTTACTTTACCTTAATAGAACTAAACATGAGCCGTTGTTGTTGTTGCAACGCGCAACAACCCAATTACCCAATCCGCCGGAAAATCAACGTTAAATTAACTCAATTTGCGCCAGGACTCGCTGCTATAGCTCTTGGATATGCACTTTCAACTATACTACACTTGGCAAAAAATCAAACTATAATCAACCGACTACTCTTCCTTCCTTTTCACTTCCTCTTCTTATGCTACTTGCACTTCTGCTGCTTCTTCCTCTTCTTCGACTGATACTGCGTTCCAATTACGAGCAGTGCCAGCAAAACTTCTTCCGCAAAGCTTATTAACATATTTACTTTTTTGCCTGATGTAGTTAATTTATGAATTTTATAGAAAACTTACTGATTTTAATCAGTAAAACATAAAATACATTCATTTAGTTAAATTTCCGTTATGTCGTTATAAAAATAATATAAAAAATTTATAAATAATTAAAGCTGGAATTCTGAAAACTAAGCAAAAAAAAACTGAACTGAAACTAGGCGATAGGAAAGCAATCAGTGTTATTATTACAGTATTATCAGCAAAGTGAAAATACGAAACAACAAAGCCGTATTAATGGCCAGCCAGTATCGATACCGCCAGTACCACTAACCATCGAATTTATTTCACCATTGCCGATATTGCATATTGGCCACAGACGGAGGGACTACAGATAGATTCTCCTTAGTGGTGGCGGCCAGTATCAATTGCAAGGGGATCATTAAACGAAACACGTCGGCGGCTCAGTGACAGAGACACCTGTTCCGGGGCGTGATTCGAACATTAGGGGGCCTCTAACGAGGCCGATCCATTGTATGCGGGGGCAGCAATAATGCATTTAACGTATAGGATATATTCGGCCGCCGCTCGGCGCGTTATCTGTCAGCGACAAGCAAAGGACCTCTTTCGAGAACCGAATTTGTGTGTGCTACTAATTTATATTATATATATATATATATATATATTTCACATTTCTATGTGTTTGTGTACGGTGTATGTATATGTGATGTGGGGGGCGGCAAACGATCCGTCAATGATTTTATTATTTATGAATATTAATGAGAGTTACGCGGATGGCAACGTGCATAATTTAATGGAGTCAAATGGCGTGCCACTAAATTACTTAATAGATACACTTGTGCGATAAAGTCTCTTCTTTTGTTTGCATTCTGTAGTTTAGCATGTGCAATATGGGCCCGTAGGTGTGCTTTTAATAATTACCGGCCACATCTCTGGCAACGGACAAAGAAGAGGGCGAAAAGGGGTGCGTACGGATGCGTGTCTCGGAACAGTCTTTCTGTCTTTTGTGCGTGGTGGAAAGGGGTTGCTATTAATTACCGCCAATGTTTTCATTCCGCTTCTTTACACTCAGCACTTTTGCTTAATCTTCCGCAGCAAATGCTTAGGTTAAATTTGCCAAGTTGATAGGACTTTTTAAATTAATGCTATTAGCAATATTTTTCGCAGTATAAATAAATTCCGAAATTTAAATTTAATTAAAAAAATTATATTATAAAATTTAAGAGTTCTTTTTACCTAGTTCTAAATGAAACTGCGGCAAATAAACGTAAATTTAAGGATAGTTTTAATTATAGCAATATCTAGACTTCCAGAGGAAAGTTTGATAATGGTGCGGAAGAGCGGAAGAGCACTACGAGTGTTTGGCTGGTCGCTTATTAAATTTTAAGTAATGCACTTTCGAATCTAAGTATGTGGTTTTAGAGGAATTTCCAATTTCTGGTATAGCGGCAGTGGCGGCGGCAGTGGCAGCGCTGGGCTTGAGCGGTGCGTATTACTAGGACGGCGCACTAGTAGTGATTGCAAGCAAGACGTTTGCTTGTTTGCATCTATTAAATGACTTGGCTGCCATTATTACACCCGGCAGGCTTCCAGGATAATCACTATACGCTGTACCACTAGTAAAACACAATAGGTATTTGCTTCTAGATCCTATAACTTTCTCATTATTGTAACTAAACCGCATACAATATCGTTATTGCATTATATCTATGGTTTTATTAGTCTGCTCGTAACCCGCAAGTGTCTCTTTTCTAATAAACTAATTACGTAAATCGTTGCTTTGCATTTTGCCTTTATGTACGTTTCATTATTACGGTTATGAGGAATTTTTATTCGCTTTTAGATTTAATTAAATAATTTTTCATTGAAATATAAAGACAAAACTTTGAAAAAGAATTATTATTTTTGTAGTGGTTTCAATATAAAATTTTCTTTTAAAAGAAAGAAAAAAAAATTATATTAATAATTTTCTTTTAGGACTGTTTATTTATTAAAAAAGAATACATCTTTTTAATTTTTCCTTTTAAATGTAATTATTTTTTATTGACTGACAAGGATAAAATTTAAACAAAATATTTTTTTCGTAATGGTCAAAGTTAATTTCGATTTATAATTTTATAATAAGAAGAGGATAAAATTTAAATTAAATTATATTATTAATTTTCTTTTGTTGCTGTTCAATTATTAAAAAAATACATCTTTCTAATTTTAACTTTTTAATTTAAACATTTTTTATTCAAAGATAAAGACAAAACTTAAAAAAATCATTTGTTCAGAGTGGTCAAAGTTTATTTCAATTTATAATAAAAAGAGAAATTGAATTTAAATTAATTAATATTATTTTCTGTCTTTGTATATTTATTACAAAAAAAAAATTTTCATATCAGAAATTTTTAAAATTTTTGAATTTTGATGTATTTTTTTTTATTGAAGTATTTTTATATCAGCAAAAATATTTAAATATTTTTTATCCTGTCAATCTTTATTGTTAAATGAAGTTGTAAACTTGGATTCCTATTTACATATTTTCTTATGCAAATAAAATGATCTAAAATGTTATTGCCCATAAAGCCATAAATACAAACCATAAAAAGTAAAATTATTTGAGATAAATAGCCAAAAACAAATTTACCTTTTTACATCCTTTTTTTTTTCTCCAAAAAAAAAATTCTTTTTCGCAAAAAAAAAAAATAGAAATTTACCTTTGAGTGAGATCATAAATAAAACTTTTTACAGTTTAATTGCTTGGTAAATAGTACCGAAACATCGAGCATAAAATTGATACAGTCCAATATAAAAATAAGGGTAGTTTCAGCTGCACCTAAATTGAGAGAAGGAGCGAGAGAGCGTAAGACTTAAACGCGATTTTAGTTTATAGCTCGGTCGTCAATGTATGCTCTCTGGCCGCGTCAATATGCCACGCGAGGATTCACCTACCGACACCACCGAACCCAAACTCCACTAAAACTTGCCACGGTTTATGCCCCCGACTGCCGTGCCCTGTGTGCACTACACGCAAACGGAGTCACCTCAGCTTCGGACAGATTTATGTGGCGTTATGTCGTGATTTATGAAAAGCGTTTCCAATATTATTATTCCGCACCCTCCCTTCAACCGCAACACTACTATAGCATGGGCATGGAGTGTGCGGATCGGCGGCGTCGTTCATTTAAAAAAACATTAAAATATCGCCGCCTCTCCATCAGAGGAAATTATTATTAACTCAGATTTACTGTATAGTATAGTATATCGACGAACGGCGGGGGATATTTTTAACATAACAATACTTGGCGGCGGCTTTTCCATTCAACTTGCTTTTCTTCATATTTACTTTAGTCTCCTCAATGGGACCGCTAGATTGGGGGGATGGAAAACTTGCTCTTTTTTCCGAACAAAGTGCCTCCTCTAGCCTAATCTACACGTCGCAGACGAGTCGCTTGTTATTGCTCTGTATAGATTGCTCTAAAGTGCTTACTGCATTTCGCACGCCGACATAATATACATGCCAAGATGATGCAAAATAAGGGCTGCTTATATAGCCAAGCAAAGTGCTTGCCTAGCTTGCACAAAAAAAGAAGCTTTTTAATCAAAAGTGGTGTCTATTAGTGAGGAAACATGCTGCGATCGGAGTGATAAGTCGTTTTCGCTTGCACTTCTTATAAATTACAATTTATCATCAATTTTAAACTATTTATTTCAAAAATAACATAACAAAATATAGAATACAATAAAAATTGAACAAAAAATTGAAATGGAATTTTTTATTGTTGCAGATTTCCAAGGAAGCAACAAAAAAGAAGACCCGGGGTGTTGACCCTAAAGAGGGACAAAGGTAAGAAGTAATAATTTAATCAGTTACACTAACTGTAAGTAAGATAAGTGAGCGTCGGACACTTGCAGCCCCATTTTATGGGGTGCAAGCGCTATAAATACTTATAGCGATCCGATCGATCGAACTCCACTATTATCATTATTATAAATCAATCCGGTTAATTACGTCTGCACGGCATTGCACCACCGCAATATAGATATAGTGTGTATTATATGTCACAGCATGTACATAAACTGTACCTATGTACTATACATTGTTAAGCCCCGCGACGAATGGCTACCTATATTTCCAATTGAAGCCTATACTAATTAATTAACTATGAAAAATAATTGGATTACATTCGGCTGCACACTGCACATATTTATCTCCACTCTGTCCTTGCCGGGCGGCCCCATAACGTTCAATATAATTACATTAATTTCCCCCAAAATGCAAATAAATGACGCGACCGGCCGCGGGGCTTTGCCTGCCACTGTTATCTTTTCCACTGCCGAAACGCATTGTCAATTGCAAGTGACGTTTGACCTAGAAATTTCCGTTGGCCATCAATAACTGGCCGCCGCTAATTAATCAGGGGGGAATCGTCCAAATCCGAAGCGAATAATGGTGATGGATTAGTCACCATAATCACTTCTTATACTTTCACTGTTTTTTTTTCTTTCATTCTTTTGTTCATTTTAACAGTTGATATTTTTTTTCTTCTTCGAATTCGTTTATTTTTTTATTTTAAATTTTATCTTATTTTATTTAAAAAATTATAACCGCTATATAATGAAGTAGAAAATCAAAGGTGCTTGAAAAACTAATTTCATAAAAGGGACTGAAAGCCGTAAAAGCAAAGGGCACACATGCCATGATCAAAAAATAAAATGCAAATAGAAAAAAAAAAAGCGAGCGGCGTAATAGATTGCGCTTCGAAGGGCTATAGTTGGCCTACGCTGCTGCCACTGACATCGATACATCCCAATATAATTAATCGGGTTCCGATCGGATTAAAGCTATATGTATAGCTGTACATACTATAGGCGTACAGCATGCAGATTTTTCTATACAAATTTTCCGCTTTTCCCACGTTTTCCACTGTTTTCCAGCAATACCAATACCTTCTGCGGAATGCAGCAGACATCTATAAAACACACATATAAAAGGGTACGGATAAATATGATTTGGTATTGAGAAAAATAAGAAATGAGAGAGAGAGAAAGAGTAAGAGAGAGAGAGAGAGAGAGGAGAAATGTATAAATATTTTCGGGGCGATTGAATGAAAAAAGGAATCTCTCGAAGGTGCCGGCGCGCGATATTAAAGGGATATTCGAAGAGGGTTGTTCGCACCTATACACGCGTTATCGATATTGCGCTCCTCCGGATCTTTCTTCGTTTTAAGTGAAATCGTTCCTGCGTCGAACCCGGCTTTGTGTCATAACCAATTTGGGCGTACCCTCTTCGTCCGTGTTTTATTGAAAGAAAGCCTCAATCACTATGAATAAATGTCCGAGTGATCGAATTTCCCTCATTTTTTCCCTTCTACTTTCGCTCTGTTTTTATTTGCTATTTTTTTTTTTTTCGACGGGATTAAAAATTTATTCGATCCCGGGGTGGAAGTTATTTTTAGAGGATTTCTTTTGTGGGGTTCATTAAATTTATATTCAGAGAATGATATAATTTTTTTAATATTGGAAAGTTTTTAGTATGTTGAGATGTGAAGGCGCCGATTTCCATAGGAAAAAAATAATAGAAAGTAAAAATTATTAAATTAAAGAAATAAATTATTGTGACTAATATTTCAGGAAAATTATTAATTTTAATTTTTATTCATATTTATGAAAGTCATACTTTCAAATTTTTATTTCAATATTTTAAAATTAAGATGAATTTAAGATAAAAAGGAGGCTGCTTTAATACGGAAAGTATAAAGGCATAACTATATTAATTTAATTTTACTAAGGTGAAGGCGCCGGTCTTACAGCTTATGTATTTTTTTATAATTTAATTTTTTTACTACAAATGATTTAGGTACTTAGCAAATAATTCTGTGACTATTATATATTTTTTTTTTGAATGACAATAATAAAAGTTAACTTCTAATGTGAAGGCGCCGGACAGCTCTTTAATCTCTAAATAGCAAAATTCTTGTAAATTCACTCTAGTCTCTTGAATATTTAATAAATATTTATTGCTTTTAATTAAAACAAAACTAATTTAAATTTACAATTTCCTATAATGGAAAACGAAAGAAGAAATAACTAAAAAAAAGTAGACGCGGTATAATTTCGAATGAGGAACAATTAACGCTTTTACACTCATTGAGAGAATCATTAAAACAGTTGGAAAACACTATGCATATGTACATACATTAAGTGAAGAGTGAAGGGTAAATAGGTTGAAATGATTTTCGTGTATTCGACGCGGTAAAAGGATATCAGGCATAAATTATACGGCAGCGGTGTACGTAGTGTCGGCGCAACGTAGCAGCGGCGGCGGCGTCGACGTACGGGGTGCGGCGGCAACGATGACATTCGTACACAAAACCGGGTGTCTGGAAATCCTGCATAGGGTGGAAGGAATGCGGCGACGGCACATTTCAACAATCGATTCGCATAGTGGCGAAGAAGGCACTGCCAACGCTTCCACTGTGCGAACGAATAATAAAATTTATAAGCAATTATGCGTTAATTAAATTTTGTCGCTTTCCGCTCGCGAGGCTACCAACAGCAAAAAAAAATGCGGTTAATTTATTATGATCGCTTCTTAAATGGCGAATAATATTAATAAATAAAAAAGAGAGTGCATTAGAAAAATGAATGGTCGAATGCGAAAAGAATTACCGCTAGAGAGGGGTGGAATTGTGCACGATTTGCACTTTCGCTCTTGCTCGAATATCATTGAGCTATACATTTTACCAGTTCCCCTTCGGCTTATTAATTTACGGAATTCCGAAAACAACAACCAAACTGATTCATAAGCATTAAATTCGCAAGCGCCTCTTTTCTTAAGACACACTACGCCGTGCAAGTTGAATGCCTTCTCTATTGCCGTACACTGTACACTGTGCGCAAAGTTTCGCTCTCTCGCAATAAGATAATGACGGTTTTATGGGTGATGTTTGTGATTTATCAAACTGACGGCGCTCATTGTTCGACGTCTGTTATTACATATTCCGGATGTATGTATTCGGGGATCGCATTTGCGAATGTTCGCTTCTTGATTACTCCCTTTGCAGCATCGATGTATTGAACACATGAGCTTTTTCTATTGTCATCCCTTGCATTGACTTTTTTTTTTTTGCAAATCTAAAATGCTTTTCTATACTATACTAGTAGCAGTTAAATAAAAATTTAATTTAAATTATGAAACATGAGAGGATCGAATTAGAAGATTGATCTATAGCTGCATGCAATACAGCATCAATGGTATCATGATTAAATCTGCAACATACATCTATAGTTCTGTGTAAACTTATATAGTTTCGATATATTTGCAATCGATAGACGAAATCGATGCGGTATGCATGGATTGATGACTGGGGTAATTCGTCCGAGGCGAATTGCAGTTAGGTGGTGCGCAATAATACATTGTGCGTGGGTACATTGAAAAATGGTCCATCTATTTCCTCTCATCTATCTATCTATCATCATCGCAGTAAACCGAGCGCCCGATGATTGATTCGAAAATGAATATGCAAATTAAGCCTTCGGGAGATTAAACACCTACCTACTACCACTAGCGACACGTTGCGTGCCGCAATTCCCGCTCCCATTTGAACTCACTTTTTTATTTTTTTCATTTCTACTCTTTTCCCTTCGATTGCTTTTTTCTGCTTTTCTGCTTGCCATCTTTTTTCCACTGCGAGTCAATTCAATATCGCTGCTGCTGCTGCTGCTGCTTCTGCTGTCGGTGGAACAGGTGAAATGGTGGTAAAATGGAAGTAAAACACACAGAACAGAGAGATAGAAAGGGTATATGTAGAAAAAAAAAAAAAAAAAAAAGTAGAAAAAAGGAAGAGAAGGATTTCCCCTTTGGATATTAAATCACCATTAAAATTTGCTTAGTGCCCTTAAAGGCCATATATTTGCACCGGAATCACCCTATATATCGGATTTAACGCCATCGCAGACTATGCAAATCCGCACACAATAATCCGGCGCACCTCCTCCGCCGGTCCATTCATATTGTAATAATTCCATTGGCCGGTGTAAGATGCATAAAATTGATAGCTTTGGCAATTTTCCGGACGACGCCGTTACACTATGCTTTGCCGCTACCGTTGCTGCTGCTGCAGCCGTAGAGAGAAAAGCGTCTACTGCAGATACACTCTTAACCACTACTACTACTACTTCCGTATAATACCTCTTGTACACATTTACTAGCTGCTGGCCGCTTCTCTTTTCTTCCCTCATCTCCTCATCTCTTTATAGTGTATTGGAGGCATGTCTATACCGCTATACTGTAGGTATTATCTTTATCCAGTACATATAAGTCTGGATGATGAATTGGCGCGCCCTTACTGCATCGAAACAAATGAAGTGGACAATGGGCGCCGCACTTTACAGTTCATTTGGCTTCGAGATTTCCCTCGGAATCCTTACAGCGGTATTGTGTGTGTGTGTGTGTGTGTGTGTGTGTGTGTGTGTGCGTGTGCGGCAGGCAATAGAAAAAGCCTCTTTCGTCGTCGGAAGGGCTTATCCCCGAGTCCCGCCGCTGGGAGTTTATTTAGCGTCAGGTTGAGGTCCCAATTGGAGTCGCGACCCTGGCAACAATCGCGCCCCCGCGCAATTTATTCCCCGGTAAACTTCCAGCAGTTCCACAGATTATCCCTGTTGTCTCTCTCGCTCTCTCGCGCCCAGCCTCTTCCTATATCGTTGGCTTATCGGTTATTCTTGCAGTCTCTATCTTCCGGTCTGTCTCTAGATATGTACACCTTTTATGTACCAACAGCAGCAGCCTATCTACTCGCTGGTTGTTACCGAAGCCCTATATGCAATGTACGCGGGCCGGATAAGCGCCTCGGATGGGAAAAAAGTCGGGAAATTCGCAATCGGATGAGGCACCGATGCCGCAAAATAGAAAATCTCTAATGATGCTAATTCGCTCTCTTTTAATATAAACTGAATCTCTTTGGAATAGAATCTTTTTTGCTTTTTCTTTTTATTGTTTCTAATGTGTTTTAAAATTGCGGAATTAGTTTTAATATTTGTGCATTTGGACCTTTAAAATGCCACTTAGTATATGGGAAATTTATGGTCACTTTGTTTGGTAATTTTCTTGCATTGAGCAATTTATTTAAATTTATGTGCGCCATATATCACTTAAAACATTTTGTTTTCGATATAGCATTAAAAGTACTGTCGTATATTTTATAGATTGTTTTTTATTTTATTGTTGCTTTTTTATTACAGTATTAATTTTAAAAATTCATAAAACTCATAAATGCAAATTATTAATTTTTTTCTCTTGAATATATTGATTTGGAAGCTATTTAGAAGACATTTTTAGCTTTTTATTATTACAAAAGAAGCTTTAAAAAATAATTTTTAAGGACAAAATTAATAAATTGAATAAATAAAAAAGAACCATAAAAATAAAAAAGACCGTAATTTGAAAATCAATTTGGTAATGCCATCCAAGACCCTTCATTATTTGCAAAAAATTGAAATAAATCCTTTCAATATGTAGCTTTTTTTATGACTAAATAAATTTTAAAAATTCATTAAACTCAAATATGCAAAGATTTTATTATCCGTTTGAAATATATTGATTTCAAAACTTAAAAAATGATTTTTTGGGGACAAAATTAATAAATTTAATAAATAAATGAATAAAAAAGACAATAAAAATAGAAAAGACTGCAATTTGAAAACCAATTTGGTAATGCCGTCCAAAACAATACGTTATTTGCAAAATCCAAGTTGAAATTTATCCTTTCAGTTTGCTTGTTTGGCAACAGATGTTGCCTTATATGCTAGCCAGCGGTTCCAAAGTTAATGAAAACTTTTAAATAATTGCCCTTGCTCTTTCTCTCTCTCTCTCTCACTTCATGTGTAACAGCGAGACGGTTATTATAGAAAACGCTCCATTGTGCATATTTGCATATAGTATTTTCTCGCAAACTATTTTCTTCTATAATAGGCGTAATTGCGTCCCATTCAACCCACTCATTATTACCATACATATACGCGAGACATACACCCTGAAGACTTGCCATTACTGCCGTTGCATTCATCTATACTCTATAGCTAGCAGATAGTGGAGTATAGTTAAACGGCAGATAGATAGACCGTTGTACTCAGCGTGGTGTAATCTATAGGAGACGAGTTGTTACACATGTTGCGAACTCTTGGAGCGTATCCTTCGTCACTTTCTTGCATTGTACTCCGGCAACAGCTCTCCCCTAAACACATCTGTCAACGGGAAAACTATGTTGCGAATTATTTATCCGACTATTTAGTATTCAGGGGATGTAACTGCAGAGATTTTTTCGCATCTAAACTTATATACAGCTGCACCTTATCCTTATCGAAGGATCCTTTTAGTAGCAGTAGTAGCAGCAGTAGCAGTAGCAGCAGCAAAAGGACATCTTAGTCGTTTATCTCTGAAGCGTCGTTTCCTTTCAATCAAATTACGCATCCATCCGATGATTACAGCAGCATTTCCCATTTGAGCGGCAAACAAATCTTTTTGCTCGTTTATTTTCTCGCGTAAGCACTTCGAATGCTAAATATTGCGGAACGGTGTATAGAAAAAAGCAAAATAAAAGCTACAGAAAAAAAAAAGCGGCGCAATAATAATTGAAAACGAGAAGGGCCAACTGGAGAGAGTTTAATTATCGAAGAGTGCATTCGGTCAACAAGTTTTTTATTATTACTTTTTTTTACGTTTGCTTGCTTGCTTTTTTTTATTATTTCGTAGGACTTGTAGCTTGTATGTCTGTTATCGTAATTCGAGTTGCTCACAGCTTTATGTTGCCGGTAGAGAGCATCAGAGCCGCAACTCTCTGAATAGCTTTTTCACTTCATCATTCGCCCTTTTACTATATATATATCCATCTATATACCACTTTTTCAAATATACAGACGCGGCGGATAAATCTATCTGCTTGCTGTACAGATGAGAGTTTTGTATCAATCATTCAGACAGCACGTGTACTTGCTGGGCAAACATTGCTGGCCAGTTGAAGCCATCAGGTAATTACTATATTTCTACTGCTGATCATGTAATGCACTTTGCAAAACTAACCGAACGGCCTCTAAAGATGCGCTTAATTTGATTGACTAGATGGCCATAACCGCTGCTGCTGCTGAAAAGTGGACAGTTCTTTTATTTTCCTGGTTTTTTTTTATGTTCACTGTAAGTTTAATTGAATTACTGGTTTTATTTGGTTTTTAAAGCTGTTGTACTGCAATTTAAGCAAATTTTATTTTTGATTTTAATTTTTTATTAAATGAAGAAGCGTATATTTTTTAATGAGCAGAAAAACGTTTATTTCTTTATGCTAAAAGTGCGAAGAAATAATATAATAATGTTTGAAGCAATATGTATAGTTTCGCAGATTACAAAAAATAAAAAAACATAAAAGCACTATAAGTTTTACAAACCTATTATGGTGGAATATAAAAATTTGCGGCTTAAAACAGCAATTAAAAAACAGTTATAATTGATCGTTCATTGACGGCTTAGCATCTGTTGCCTGATGTAATAATAATTAAAAGATGCTGCATAAGTGGTAATAACGGATTTATTTATCGAATTCTATTACAGTTACTTTTCTTCTATTTTACACTTCTCTTAAACAGCTTTAGAAATTTATAGTAAATTTTTCTTTTTTTTTTTTTACTTTTTTAAAGTTTTTAAAATTCAGCTCTTAATTAGCTTTAGAAATTTATAGTATATTTTTAATTTTTTTAAATTTTAAAGTATTTAAAAATCAGTTTTAAATATTTTTAATAGAAAACATGGAAACGGGCAGAAGTTATTTCGCGAGACACAGTGGAAACACTAAAAACACACGATAAACTAAATTGTTAATTATAAAAGGGAAAACTTTTACGACATCCGCGCGCACTTCAGGACAATCCACCATTAATAACTGCCAATTGGTCTTCGGGGACGCGTCGCGCATTTTTTCGCGCGCGCATTTATGAGCGTCCTGCATGTAAATCCGAGTCGTAAAACTGTGATAAGACTTTTCCGCACAACAAGGAACAACCCCATGTCATTGTAAACAAAAACGTAATTGAATTGTTACACGAACGACGCCCAAAAAAAAAAAAAAAAAACAGAAAGAAAAAGAATACTGCACCGAACGAAACCTTTTGACATTTGCTTGTGCGCCTAGTGCCTGTTGTTCATTATTGGGGTCCTAAAGCAGGGGTCGCATAAACAAACTTGAGGTACAACAACAGACACAGAGAAAGAGACTTTAAACAAATTCGAATAACAAATTGAAATGAAGTGTTTGCCGTTGCGGCAGCACTAAAAGAAGAAAAAAAAAGTTACGAAAAAAAAAATCCCATTAAAGGCGCAGCGGCCAATGCATACGCCATATAAATTTGGCGAAAACTCAATCGTGCATTTCGTTTGTACCGTCGCTTGCATTCAGAACTGAAGAGAGGGTGCAATGGCTGGAGGGCAAGCAACCCCTCTGCTCGTTTGATAACAACTTCATTGTTATTGTAGAGTAACACATGTACGGACTTTAAATTCAAAGCTAAGAGATCCACCTCCGGTTTAACACTCCCGAGAAAAAGATATTTAAACGACGCGTTTAAGATGGATGCATTTGCAGCATCAACCATCCCCTGTTTATTGTTCTTCTTATTACAACAGACGCTACGCACTTCAGTTGCGCGCATTAAGTGCAAATAAATACACAAAGCGCTATTAATAAGCACCCCATTCATTAATTACCAAGTAAGTTTCAGTTAATACTAAAAGATCATAAGGGGAGACTTGTTTTTTTATCTTTTAAATACTTTTTTGATTATTTATAAAAAAAAATGTATTTCTAAACCTGCACTTATAGTAATAAAGTCATATATAAAATGCAATTCAAAGTCACCCCTCTTGTTCTGTAATTAATAGCTGTGCCCTCTTAAAGGTGCATAAATTAATCTAATGAAATCTATGTAATTGCAGCGCGCATAAACAAGACATTAACTTAATAATTATCAAGCACTATTCATTGCGATTTATGTGCGCTGCTGCTAAAAGTATATATATGTATATACATTGTGTACGTGTTTCCATTGTCTTTGTGCGTGCTTATGTACATAGTATAACTTGATATCAGAGTGATAAATGTAAACGCTAAGCTTAAAACAGCACGAAACAATAAAACGGGGGGTTGGAAGCGCGAGCCCTGTATTGCCTTCACGGATAATCTATGTGCATGTGTGGTGGTGCTGTATAAATAAAGATGTTTAACTTAATTCCAAAGTAGCAAAGATGCAATCTACCGACAGTTATTGTTCGATAATTACATATATTCTACCCCCTGAGAGCAGATTCGAAGAAGGACTAAATGGGCTAGCACAAATTCAGTGATGAATATGCTCGCGTCCTCTGCTTGTATCAGCTACCCTTGTTGCGTATTATAAAGCGTTTGCATACGATAAGTGCTTGGCCTTTATACAGGGTCATCAAAAAATTGATTTTTATAAATATTTTTTTAATTTTATTAAGATAAGTTTAGGTCAACTTTTCAGGTTTTTGTCTCGTTTTTTTTTAAGCCGTGTCTTTAATAATATCTTTTAGCATTTCAAAAATAATTAAACATTTATTTTTCGAAATTATTACTGAGATTTGTGCGCTTACATTAAATTAAAAATTTATTGGATAAATCGTACAAAGTCTTCGAGCAAAAATCTGAAAAATATCATTTTAAATTCAAAATAATTTTTCTTTTTAAATGAAATTGCCCATTTTTATTCTAAATCGTTATTCAGTGTGAAAACAACTTTAAGAAAAGTTGTATTTGGTAGTTCTACAATGAATATTTTTTTAGTTAATTCAAGAAAACTAAATCTCAATGTTGTGGAAGTAAGTTGCAATGAGGCTCCGGTGATTTTGCAATGCAAAATTTTTTTTGGAATAACTCAAAAAGTATTAATTGTAGACTTACCAAATAAAAGTTTTTATTTAGATGTTTTAAGCCAAATAATGATGTTATTTTAAGGATCACGGATTCCATGTGAAAAAAATGAAAATATTTTGATTTTAAAATGTTTAAAAAAAAAATTCTAACACCCTGCTCAATTTAAAAATTTCCTTATTAACTTAATGTTTGCGCTGATATTTCAGTATAAATTAATAAAAATAATTAATTAACTAATGCAACAAATTAAAAAAAAATTTTTTTCTTCGTGACACACCAATTATTACAAAAATAACCGGAAATGGCCAATGTCTTTAAAAGTTGTCCCAATAGAAAAACATTTCTCACAAAATGATCTTTATTATAATTCTGATATAACCAGAAGTGGTAGAATGCGGATTTTAAATCAGTATGACATTAGGAATCGTTATGATAGCAAAAAGAAAAAAAAAGTCAAAACATTTAACAAGCAAATTAAAAAAAAAGACACCCTGTATACAGAGATATATTAATAAAAGCGCTATTTTTTCAGAAGGGCAATAAGAAATGCGTTCAATTTGGTATAACCGTAGAAAACATAATAACAGTAGCTACATACAGAGCATAGAATGTAGAGAGGGTTGATGTTGATGGGAGAAAGAGTCGAGCGATCTACAAATAAATTAGGGTCGTTCGTTCTTTACTAATGTGACGGCTGTGCATATTTATTTTAGGGCCTGCCACATGTCTATCCGATCGCTGTGTGTATTTGTATTATTCGACTGCTGTACTATGCAGTGCAGGACAAATTGTTTCCATTTGCCTGTAATTTCTCTTCGGGGCGTCCAATTAAATCGCAGTTCGGCGGCGGCATAATGATGGAGGTTAACTTGATTAAAAGATCAATTTTCAGTGTGGATCATCCGATAAAAATATCTCTTTGTGTTGGTGTGTGTGTGTGAGAGAGCGAAGTATAGAAAACCGCTGGATAATTGTGTAGGTGTATAAAGAGAGGTTGTCTGTGTTAGTATTGGTGAATGGGATCACAGCATCAGCAGCAGCAGCAGCAGCAGTAGCCGTCCAAAGACGTCCCGGAAAATTGCGCGCTAACCGTCGAATCAGAAGTAATGAGCTGGCGGCTTCAGCCAACTTCGCAAGCTTAATGAATTGGGAAAGCTTTCCTACTCTTTTCCAATTTTCCTTCTTTCCGAACTTATTGCATCGTCAAAGTCTTTATTTTATCGCACCTATAGCGTTATTCTCATAAAGATACATCAAACGTTATGCACGCCTTACTTTCTCTATTTAATTCCCTAATAAAGTGCTTTCTTTTTATCTCTAGACATTCTCTTTTTCTTTTTTGTTAATTTAAAATTTAAATAAATTTATAATTTGCTCATTTTTTTTTAAATAAATTTAATATGTTGCTTGATCCATGAAATTAGCTTTACTGGAACATTGTTTATTCAATTTTTGATAACTGCTAATTGTGACGTTCATTATTTATTATTTTCCCGATTATTATTATTTGTTGATACTAATTTATTTAATTAATCAACTGCTTATTAGCAGACATTATTTATTTAATTATTAAATAAACACATTTATGGAAAACTTACTAAAATAAAAAAATGAAAAATTATTTTCCAAAAAAGAGACAGGGAAGATTGCAAAGTTTGTCATTGATTTGTCAGCGGTAATAAAATCAATAGTCCATTAATAGCGTCGGTACCCTCAATGTGTAATTGTGATGTATGGTCCCATAATCATCCCCCATCGCCATTGTGCATCGCACAGGACGACGGTTATGAATTCCGCTTGTATACAACACGTGTCCTTTCGGCTCACTCCAGGGAAATGTTATTTTTCATCATCAACGCACATGTATCGATGATGCTTAATCAATTTTTATATAGTCAACACATCCACATAATACGTTACACGAACGTATAGAATGTAGAATGTATATATTTGTAACGTTGCTCTCGTCCCTCTCGCGATCGGATATTTATTTTGTGGGGTGCAAATAAATCCATTTATATTTCACTTAAATATTTTCCCGATGCGTGTTTATATTTACAAAATATCCGTTGATTTTATTAAAATATCATTTAGTTGCGGAAATATTTAATTTCGTTCCACGTTTAATGAAATATTAGTTTTCCGTTACTGATGCCGACTGAAAGCTGTGGAGGGCTTTTTTATTAGTTGAAATTTATAATAATTATTAAAAACAATAATTACTGCTGAATTTGGCGTTATTATTGTAATACAGGGTGTCTTTTTTTATTGAAACACCAATTTTCTTTTCATATTTTTATTTTATTTTTTAAAATAAAGACGATTTTCTAATAAAAAAATTTGAAACTATTAAATATTACTTTTCTTAAAGATGTTTTTACGCTGAATTATGAATAAGAATAAAAAAAAACATTGATTTATTTAAAAAAAAAGAAGTTATTTTGAATTTAAAACGTTATTTTTTTGAGATTTCTTCTTGAGCACTTTGTAAAATTGGCCCAATCAATTTTTAATTTAATCTAAGTTCCAGTATCAAAGCAATTATTATTGAAATGAATTGTTTAGTAAGTTTTAAAGTCATAAAAGATATAATTTTTTCAAAAATTGCTGGACAGTTACTTAAAACGAAGACTTAATATAAAAACCTTTTTTTATTTTTATTAAATTTTTTAGGAATCGAAATATAAAAAGAAAACTGAGGTGTCTCTTTATAAATATCAAAGTTGAAACCGGAAGTGGTCAAATGCACATTCTTAGCATTTAATTAAGTGAGCAAAATCTTTTCTATTTGTAATGGTTTTCCCAAATCATTTAACCGGCCAATTAAAAAAGACACCCTGTATTTATTTACTTCATTATTACACATAAATAACAAAGTTGTTAAAAATTATTGATTAAAAAAAAACATTTACAAATAAAATATTTATTGAGTTATCTTAATTGAACCAATTTAACCCAGGAAATTAATGTCTCCATGAATAATATCAAAGAAATTGACCTTTATAGATAACATTTAATGGTATTAATGATGTCAATAAATGAAGATACATTTTTGCATGTGAAAAATCAAAAATTTAAAATTTAAAAATATACTAATTTAAGAATCCGCTGGCGTAGCGGTTATACGAAACCGCCGGAATATAAATTTAATGTATAAAAGAGATACATGTAGAAGAGCATTCGCAGCAGATATGTGGAAATACTGGAAATAAACCGGGAGTGCAGTCAATTAGGGCCCTTTTGGCCTTTAGGGCCTGTCCCGGATTCAGTAGTTTCAGGTATATCGCGACCCTAACTCATTGACTTAATGGAAAAACTTGGGCGTTATTAAAAGTTAGTTCATGTACCTCTCTTCTCCCTCTGCCTCACTGCTATCGGTTACCTACCACTAGCAGACCATAAAGTAGATAACGTACAAGGGTGCAAGAATAAAGTCCCGGCGAAAGAGAGCTAATATTGCCCTAAAGGTTCCAACACCAATACCAATAACGCCGCCACCGCCACGACTCCACTTCTTATTTCCTTCCTCAGTTACTCTCTCTCACACACATACACACATACTTGCACACATGCATACACACACAAACATAGAGAGCACTTGTGCATCTTGTTGGCGGTGAGGAAATCTCACTGGCAACTTTTAATCTAATCTACAAGTCCCGCATACTTTAAGATACGGCACTTGTCTTATTACACTTGTTCTTCTAGTCGCACCAAAGCGGAAGTGGCAGTATCGGTGTTATACAGGGCTTCGCCAATGGTTTTACTATAATTGGTATTACGGCGTTGCATACGAGTAGGTATAGAGGTATAAACCGAGGAAAACTGATGTTCAGTGTATAAACACAGAAGACACAACAAGTGCGCTGAATCGCTGTGAATAATTTTCCGCCGCCCCCAACAGGCAGGCAGATTGGCGAAATTGCAATTGTAAAAATCGGAAACGTATAAATTTTTATGGCACATTTGCTAAGAAAATTGCGCGGCAGCAGCTCTGCGTACGTTACGTTAGGTTTCTGCCCCGGCTCCTTCGCTAACTGAAATCTACAGTGCCAAGTCAATTTCCTCTTCCCTTGCATTTGCAAATGTCCGCAAACGGCGAAAAAATCCATACACACCAAATTCAAATTTACGATTGCCAAGTATAGCTACTACTGCTGCTGCTGCTGCTGCTCTCGTTCCACACCAGAAATATACTTTTCTATTTACGACCGCTGTAAAGCGGTTAAGTGATAACCCGTACATATGTACAAAGGTTGCGTTTATACGCATTTATTGTATAAATAAAATTTAATAGTGTGCAAGTTCATTAAAATTTTAGTACCGCCAGTCCTAAGCACTAAAACAACACCCCTTCTCTGTGTGTGCGTACGTATTGTGTGCCCTGGTAGCCACTTTTTTGCTGTTATCAATTTTCGTTTCATTAAATTCCGATGGTGGCTGTTGGAGCTGTTCGGGGAGGGGAGCGCAGGGGGTAAAGCAAAAGAGGCAAATTATATAGCATGTGGCGCTTCGGCTCCAATAAACGAAGCAAAATAAATTTAAAAGATGTCCGATTGATTAGAGGTTGCAAGTGGATCTAGCTATAGGTGGTGGTGCGGTGTACGAGTGAAGGGGTGGTTTTGAAGCGCGCAGCGCGCATTGCAGCTCCACTGCGGCCGTTCGTTCTCATCCGGGGGTTGCTTTATCTATCTATATAGATGGTTGCCTTGCTAGAGATTCGGCCTAGTGATAACCGGGGCAATCACAATCTCATCAGCAATGAAAGCTACGTGTATTTGAGGGTGTGCGAGCCACCCACTCCATTATCCCTATTACCATCCAGCTCGTCCGCTACACATGCACACACACAAACATACACATGCATAGATATATACGTGCGGGATACAGGGACAGCTTTATTTGCTGGCTGGCCCTTTGTGCACCGCCAACACTCGTTATACTTCTCTAAATGCAACATTTATAATTTTCCAACTATTGCTTTCCTTTTCGTATATCTAGAACTGTGTGTTTGTTTCTTTTATCCAACGGCCTAAGTGGTTTTACATTTCATTAATCATGATTTTTTCTTAATACATTTTAAGATAGGCTAATTGGTAATTTATTTTTATCATTTTTATTATTACATTGATAAATTGTAGAATTGTGGGAATTATCAACATAGTAATTAGCGGTGATAATAAAACCGAAAGTGTCTTCGAGAGCAGATTACACGCGTAATGTTTGTTTAATTTGGACAGGAAAGTTTTGCGGAACTGATGTCTCTATAGGTATTTATTATGGAGTTTGATAATAACGCCCTAAATCCGGAATGATTATCAAAAGTTTTCGCATCAAGTGTGCGCCCGCCGAGCTGGAAGTTCTTTTACGAGAGCGCGCCAAGATTTCCGAGCGGTGCGAAACGACTTGTAGGGCCGCGCACTGACGGACGGTCCCCTTATTAACGTCAATTATGCTGATAAGTCTAGTCGGGAAAGCACTTATTATCCCTCGGTATAATAAATTGGCGACGCTGCGAATGGCGATTTTTGGACGCACCCATTTCACTCACACTCCCCCGAATGCAGAAAAAAAAACACGCAAGAAAAAATATTCAATCAAATGATAAGCGGTGGTGCCCTTAGCAAAAAAATAAAGAGAAAGGAGAAGAAAAAAAATCGGAACGTAGAAGGGCAGCTAAAATTGCGATGATTCGTTCACTATTCGAAAATCCCGTTTCACGACCCATCAAACTTTGCTCGGATTCTTGTCGGGATTGTTCCCCCGATATGTAGTTTAAAACAAGGTAGCCGTAGGATGTGTTCCCCTTTTTCCTCCTTCTTTCTTTTTACTTATACTATATACAATATATCGCTTGTGCCAAACTCTATTTTACTATTGCGTTTAGGCAGCATCGTCGTATATGCCGTCTATGTATTTTCTAAGTGAGTTTTCGTGTATCTTATTTTCATGGTGCATGGTACGTGCGCTTTCGGGTGATTGCCTCGCCATTGCTTAAATATTGACTTAATGTTTGTCGCGTAATGAAGGGTCCGACCTCCGAGGGCTTTCCCAAATAACGAGGGGTCACTTCGTGCGCAAATATTGACGATACATATTAAGTAGACGCCCGTCACCGACTTTCCATCATTCCAATTCGCACTTTATTCAAATTCACCATCTTAGCCATCGATCCAAGAAACTAGTTGCATTCTTGCTTTCACATCCCGAAATTACCATTCATTTGAAATTTTACGAGACCGCTTTGCATCCAAGACGAAATTCAGTGCAATTTTAATTAATATGTGAGATGACAGTAGTGAAATTAAACAATAAGATGCTTGGGAGCGAAGGCAATTAGTGGTATTCGGAAAGTAATTAGTGGATTGGATTCGAGAGAGGAAGCGTGGGGGCGGCCCGGCCCGCATTGAAGTTTAGCGAAAAGTCCGCGAAAACAAAAGGCCGAACGTAAACAATAGTTGCGACTTCTGGCTGGCTGCCGGAATTAAATACCTTCTTCCAACTTGTTACCGACTTACTTTCTTACCATCATCATCAGCGTTATCTACAAAGAGGGTGGATGTCTGAGCCATTGTCCGGCAGCAAGTATCGGAACGCACTGCAGATAAAAGACGGGAAACTATTTTAATTACGCGCTCTTGCTCTACTGCTGCAAAAATTGTCCTTAGAATTCGAACAAATGGACTTCGATGATTACAATACAGATAAAGAGAAATTGGAAGAGCTTTAGATAGGGAGAGAGAGAGAGAGAGAGAGAAAGGGAGAGAAATGGAGAATGAACGGTTCGAGTTGGCGGCGTATAGTATATAGAGCGAGTAGTATGTACGGGGAAATTTTGGATTCGCCGCCCCAATGGTGAAGTCGAGTCAAATCAAATGACTGCAAATTTACGATTGTCCTCTCTCGGACTGTTGTGGACATTACAAATTATAACGGTCCGACTGGTCGCGTTAGCTGGAGAAACGTTTATTTATCGACCCGCAGTCCTTCCCTCGCTCAATAGGCAAATTCATAGCATTAACAATCACATTACTGGATGATTCAATTTACCGTTTCATTTCTTTTGTCTTCATTTTTGCATTTTTCGTCATCCTTTTTTCAATTTTTATTTTTTAAGTATTTTATTTATTTTTTTACAAAGAAAAAGCGCCATGTCATTGGGGTTGTTATAAATAAATTCTGAATCTATATATAAAAAAAAAACAACCAACAAACAGGACATTTTGCGTGCAATTCTGTCCAATATTGAATTGTCTGGAATGATGGAAGCTATCAAGTCAAACATTTTAAAGAGGTTTTGTCTTTATCTATTCGGAAATACTTTCGAACGGACTTTGTCGTTCTCAAAGAAGAGTTATTTTCCCCTTTGAGCTGCTGCTGCTGCAGATACACGTCTTACGTATGGGGTGTGCGCTCGTATACCTAATGCACAATTTTCTCCATCGGGACGGAGGAAGACGCGAATCGTCTTCGCATCAGCCTCTGCCTTCAATTCCGCCCAATTTTCCTCGGCAAACAAGTTTGTAAAATGAAATTTTCCTGCAAGGTTGACAAGTCATCTAATCGTCTGCTGTATGGTACACACAAGGAGTGACTGTACCCGAAACTTGACAAACATGTAAGCACATAGTCTATCCACCCACACGCAAGCACAAGTATAGCAAATACAGATACTCGGATGGAAATACATGAGGAAGACGAGCGACAGACGTAAAGAAGTACAGACTATTACGGGCCTTTTATTTATTTTTCCCCAATTCCCTTTCGTGTTTTTTTTTTCTTCTTCTTGTTTTTCTACTTCTCCCGCATCCTGGCGCGTTCGTTCATTTGCACAGCGCACGTCTTTCTTTGAAGGGAGCAAGGACTAAGGACTAAGGGGATGAGCACATGTGTGCGCGCCTCCATATCCGATCTACCGAAAATATAATTAATGTGCAAAGTTCACTGCATACAGTGAGAGCAAGCACAATAGGAATCGCATAACTTTGCGCCGGACCGGAAAGCCTATAATGGGATTATAACTGGACTTACATAAATTTCAAGTTCTAAGCTGCATATCCATACAAACACAGAGAACATATCCTATGTATGTGTTCGGACAATGATGCTTTTGCAGTGGCAGCAGTGCAGAAGCAGTGCGGAAGCAATGGAAGCTGCAATTTTCGTAAAACTAACATTTCCTTTTTGTCTCGAATTTAAAGTGCAATCAGCGACGGAAATTCAAGTAACGATCGGACAAATCGTTTCCGGCACGTTTCGGCCAAGTTTAAGTAAAATCCGATGTCGGAGGCGGCACCGACTGACCAAACGATTTGACCCACTATGTACACACACACTCACAGCTGAAATGCTAAGCACATTTAACTGCAGTGCCGCGAACGTGATTGCAATTTATTGCAGCATAGATATAGTGTTGCTGATGCTATTGCTGCTTCTGCTGCTGCTGCTGCTGCGTGCTGCTGCTGCTGCTGCTGCTGCTGGTGGTGCTTCTGCTGTATTCTCTAATTTACCCTCTTTTGTTTCGCGTAATTCTTTTCCGCATAAATCTGTGCGATTTTAAATTCCCCATGGTTGCTCTGCTGTTGCGCTGCCTTCGCTTGACGGATGAATCAAATAGAACGGTTTCTTGGGCGCGCGACATTATAATTCTACGAAAATGGCACGTATATTGCATAGTGCTTCAGATCTTCAGAGTCATCTCTAGTGGTAAACGTATCGGTTATATAGCGAGGAGAAAAAAAGAGAGAAATAGGTAAAAACGCTGCTCTATAGAGCGACGCAAGAAAGAGCGTTTAAATTACGTCGGGGTATTTGGGATTGGATATCATACTTTTTCATCTGCGACTACAATGCACCGAAGTTCAGTCAGGGAAATGACGATAAACGAACAATAAAAATATATACGGGAAAATCGTTTATGGAATCTTTACATGAACTATTTCTTATATTGTGATCATTTTACAGACCTCACTCTAAGACCTTTTAACATTAATATTAAAATCCTTTTTTTTTCTTCTTCATTTTAATGACGTTTTTAAAATTTATTTTATAAGAAATAAAAAATAAATGAAACCCTTATAAAGTATCTTTATTTTACTGGCTTTTTTAAATTTGTTTTGAGGAAAAATAAATTGTAGTAAAATTCTTCTGAATTATTTTAAATCAAATGTAAAATATTAAAAATTAAGTCGAAATAAATTTATTTTAAAGGAAAAAATTAAATAAACCATTTTAAATTATTTAATTATTTAAAATCAAATGTATAATAATAATTAAGACGGAAATAAAACAAATCAATTTTTTTAACTTTAATATCGTTGCCCTTATAAATGATCTTTATTTTAATAACATTTTAAATTTTATTTTACCAGAAAAAAAATGTAAATAAAACTCTTTTAAAATCAAATGTATTCTAATAATAATTAATCGTAAAATAAAACAGAAAGCCAATCGATATTTTACGTTTGCCAAGCTAATAAAAACTTTAATTTGCTTCCATAAATGAAAAATTTATATAAATCTATAACGTAACAAATCACCTATAAAATAATAAATAATTTACAAAAGCCGGCGGCTTATTTAACTCAACAAAACCCCAAAATGAATAAACAAATAACAATTTTCATTTGCTCATTCACAAAACAATAAAGCGAAAAAACCGAATTAAGACTTCAGAAAACCAAAGTAAATTTTGCATTATATAAAAGGATAAAACGATTTGCAATTAGGAAAACTGTCCACGTGAAAGCCATTGTAATCTTTTACACGTACTACGTCTGTGTTTGCACACCCTTGATGAGTCGGTTGGAGTGGTGCGTGTCCAGACAAAAGGACTTAAAGGACGTATGCACACAGGACAATAGTTGCAGCAGCAGTCAACGAGCAAACAGCGGGTGAATTTGCACGTTGGATGTTCTTGCTGAATCGATTAACTGTGTGACAAGTTGTGATTTTCGCTTTTCGCATTTCGCATTGCGATTTTTCGCGTCTAGCTTCTAGACCGCTCCTCATAGGTAGCAGGTACAAATTTTGTACACTCTATCGTACATCGGAACAGTGATGTGCTCAGTACTAGTACGAAGATGATGATTATATAGTTACATGGCAGATTGCAACGGTGACAGGTTGTACATACAAGCAAGCGGATTCTCAATCAGTTCGGTGTCACCTGCAGTGGCTTCGTCTTAAGCTTGCGATCTCCTCCTGCCTCCATTATCGAAACAAATGAGCGATTAATGTTGCGGCAGCGGCAAACTTTCCCTTTTTACCTCTCTCTATTGCCTCTCTCCTCGAAAGCGTTCCTTCAAGGGAAGCGAATAGCGAATGGAAGAGAAAGAGGGGCATTCATTAGGTCCCTTTGTGTGTGCACGGTCCGTTTATCCTTTTCTTTTCTTTATGTATGCTACATAAATAGGTATGTTTGGATGGAAAGCGTCGAACAATAATAAAGAAAAATTTACTTGTGCTTGTACGTTGCGAGCATGGAGGAGTATAGAGAAAAGGGGAGGAAAAAGTAAATAAATTCCTTAAGTTGCGCAGATAAATCACGTCGAGCGGCGGCGGTCTTTATTTCTTCTAAATTATCGCCGATTACGGTCGTTTGTGATGGTAATATCGGCGTCGGGCCCGCTTTCCAATTCGAAAAGTGTGTTTTTAATGTACACAATATCGCCGAATTATACGCGAAAAACAACAGTTTGCCAACTTTTACTACGTCATATTGTCAGGCGCAGTATAAATTTTACGAGTGTAATTGCACAAGCCGATATGATATGATTTTCCTCTTTATATATTTGCGTGTTTTGCTGGTTGGTGTCTGTTGTTTGCTTTCGGTCGCAAAAGCCGAAAATTCCTCCACGGGCTACACGTCCTCTAAATATGCTCGTTAAACAAAGATCTAAAATTTATTTCCACCGCTAATAATAATTAAAACGATAATGGTAAATTATACGTGCAGCAGTCCATTACCATTTTTTTTTAATATGTAACCTAATTTTACCTTTTTTGTTGTCGGCATAGGGCATATTTTAGCATTGGCCATCAATTGTAAAAGCGAAACTTTTTGAATAAAATTTGAAAAGCGGCATTAGCAGCGCGAACTTTTGGTAATTGCTTTTTCATGGAAGCCCCACGTATTATTATGCGATTTGTTTTTCTTTTTTTCTTTTCTTTTTTTGTGCTCGGTTTCGGCACACTTTTAATATATGCGAATTTTCACCCATATTTTGCCTGAAATGTAAAAAGGGTTTTTGCAGTGTGGGCAAATAGTATAAATAACAATTCAATTTCGGTGCGTGCACACAAATAACTTTGAAAAAAATAAAGTTTTTTTTGTTTTATTGACTAAATAAACAGACGATTTTGGTAATTACAACGGTGGATGCTGTCTGTTGCTGCGTGATGCCGAATGTAACAATTAAAAATTTTAATTTGCAATCATCGTTCGCAATTAGCATCGGTATTTGCTCAATTAAGCTTCATTCTCTTCGGTCTAATGAGCTTCACCGAGGTTTTAGCGTCCCCGAAATTGTTGCCAGGTTTATATTTGCCTTTTTATTTTGTTGTAACAATACTTTTTGCTGTTTTTAGTAAATAATTTTCAAGATTGAAATTTTTGATTTTTTGTCTAGATTGAAATTTTATCTGAATTAATGATTAAAATGGACCAATTTAATTTTCAATTTGAAAAAATGCATTTTTTCATTTTTATTTTTGAATATTTAAATTTTCTTTTAGTTTCTATTAAAAGTTATAAAACTTGTAATAAAAACTCATAGAAAATTAATATTCGGTTTTTAATATAGTTAAAATTTAATTTTTCGGTTAAAATTAATTATTTCTTTTAAGATTTTGGCTCATTCTAGGCAAAACATAAAATTTTAAAGGGTCATTAGTATTTAAATGATATTTTTATTTAAAAAAATGGTGACTTTTAATGGACTTTAAATGAAAACTAAAAGAAAATTAAACTTCTGCATTTAATAAAGTTAATAATTCTATTTACAGTTTAAATTAAATTAATTCCTTTAAAATTTTTGTTCATTTTAGACAAAACATAAAATTTCAAAGCATTTTAGCTTTAAAACTATATTTTTAAGTTTTTTTAAGTTTTCATTAAATTTTGATCACTTTAAATGAACTTTAAATAAAAACTCAAGGAAAATTGAAATTCTGTATTAATTAAAGTTAAAAATTGTTTTTAAGTTTTAAATTAAATTAATTCTTTTAAAGGTTTTATTAATTTTACACAAAATATAAAATTTTAAAGATTTATTAGCTCTAAAATTATATTTTTATTAAGTTTTTATTAAATATTGATGTCTTTTAAACTTTTAATTAAATTTCACCACTTAGAAATTGTAAAAATTAGATTTAAAATAATCTCTTTATTTTTCCTTGGATTTTCATTAGTTTTTCCATATTTTAAAGCAATTTTAATAGGAATTTTGTTTCTCGTGATTTAATCAATTTTACTTAGTAGACTTATAGAGTACACTTAAACAGGGAGGAGAATATCAAATAACGTCTAGCAATTAACATTCGGTGCATTCAAAGATCGCTCGAATTAAAAGGAACGATATAGAGAAGTCTTAACGAGTCTCTAGAAAATTTTATGTGCTGCGAAGCAATAAACAACGGGCGGAAAATCGGCTTAAAAGGGTCTCGTGCTGCTGCTGGATGCGTAACCCTTTTCTTAAATAGTGACACGTCCTTTCGCTTTATTATACTTATATAACGAGCCATTTTTCACTAAAGCAAAAAGCAAAAAGCAAAAAAAAACTGCATAATTAAATGTAATGAATTATGCACACACTCGCCGCCAGTCGTCGACATAAAAAAGTTGCCTGCCTTTAAATCACTCGACTGCGAAAAGAACAGTTAGCTTGCGCTGGCGCCGCCGCCTCCAACCAACCTTTCTCCTCTCCCTCTCACCTAAAGTCTAAATATTTATCTCGAAATAATATAAAATTTACTTAAAAACTTTGCGCACACGCTTTAATTAATTAACGTAACAGAATGTGCTGTAGTTGCGCGACGCTTAGCTAAATAATACTTCCGTTTGTGCGCGCCACGCAATTTATGCATTCAATTTTCCATTTTTGCATAAAAGTTCGCAGCACTTTTTATTTATGTGTGTGTGTGTGTGTGCACCGAGAGCCATCCTACCTACTTACACAGAGATAAAATCTACCGCCAATTTTTCTTTTTTTCGGCAAACAATTAAGTGCGCCAACATTTTTTCTATTCTAACGAAAAACTTTTCCCCCTTTTGCTGAAAGTTTACAGTCTTTTCGTTTGAAAGAGCGCGTCTCATAAAAGATATAGTATACCTTATAAGGCACAGGCAAATAGAAAATATCACACTAAATAACATTTTAATCCGGAAACTTTTTTGAGGGTTCGCCTTAATTACGCAAAGTTTTTTTTTTTCTTATCGGTAGCTTTTGTTTGCTTTTTTTTTCTGTTCTGTTTTTCTCTGTGACAATTGCACAAACCGCAAAGCGAATTAGTTATCTGCAAAATTTACTATTGCAGATGATTTAAAATATCGGTAATAAATGCCAATGGTAAAAATAGCCAGGGGAATTGCAAGCGCAAATTACTGCGGATATTCCGTTGTGTGTCATTTCGCATCTTTTCGCTTTAGTTTTTGGTGTTCAGTTTTTGCTTTGCAACTACAATTTTTTCTTTGAAATTATCTGCACATGCACATCATTCCCGTAATGTTCCGCCAATGCAAAAAATAACAGTTCCCCAATGGCTGCGCCGATAATAATAGCACTTGGACACTTTATTCGAGTATTTATGTCAAAGTTAACGCTGGTCAATGGCGCGTAACGACGCTTTCGCTGCATATGCATCGCCGACTTCCAAAAGAATCCCTCTAAATCACCACCGCAAATTGATACAAACATTAATATTGCCTGATCCTCTGCAAGCTACATCGTAAATGCTTAAAAGGTGTTCAAAACTATATTGCTGTACATCTGAAATTAATTTTCCTATGATCCTATAAACGTCATTACAAATGCATTTCGAGAATTCATGTTTCTGTGGCGCCCATTACAGCACCGCTGCATTACTAATTAATGCTCTAATCTCGAGATGACACACGGAAATTGTCTGCCCAATACTAATTAGTTATTGTTAATTTGTAACACTGCCTCCTTCTGTGTGTGCGGCGGCGTGTGTTTGTAAAGGGAGCGCAGTATGTGGTGCGGCGCGCGTGCGATCGATGATCTTTATGTGTTAATTATACGCGATTGCAAATTAAATCGTAAACCTTTGTTGCAAGATCTAATGACATCTGTTGAAATGAATCGTAAATCATCGACAAGGTGCCCTTTTGCCGTCGCTGACTACGGTAATTATGCCCTTTTATTCACTCCTTTGCAGCGCGAGGCCCGTGCGCGCTTAAAAGCGATGGGCAATTACAGGTGTTACCGGTTTCTCGCTGCTTCGACTTTTGTGCAACGACTTCTTATGGGGTAATTGTATATGAAGGTATTTCCCCTTTTACACCTTCCAACTGTTGTGTTTTAATGCGTTTTTGTTTCTGGCTCCGTTCGCGTTTTCCGTAATCGCTGCTTTCCGTCTTGAAATTCAATTCGCTTTCAAGTTTTCAAAAATAACCGATTATTACTCAAAAGTAAAATGGCTGTTTATTATATTGTTTTAAACTAATTATATATTTTTTTAATGAAACTTTCTAAAATTCTTAATGTAAAAAACTAAGTGAAACTATTAAAACAAAATGAAACTTTTAAAGAAGTTTAAAAAAAGTTCAGTTTTAATTGAATTTATCGAATTAAAATAATAATAAATTTAAATGTTATTTAGCGTTTATATTTAAATGAATAACGAATAAAAGAATTCGCCATCCAATTCAAATCGTTACGGTTTTCCTACGGCGGCCATCTTGGATTAATTGGAGGGCATGAGAACTGAGCTTTCAATTAAATTAGATGTGAAAAACTTATTCTTCTGCTAATTAACTTTGAATTTTCAATCAAACTTTTAATATATGTTATGCATTTTGCTAAATTACATTTATATTAATTACTTTTTTCTGTAACAAAACCTCACAAATTAAATAAATCGAATTTGTTACTAACTTTTTTCAATGTAATTTATAAAGCCGATCAATTTCCCTACAGACAATCTAATATGGCCGCTGAAGGAAAACCGTTAAAATTTGAATTTTTTAGAGTTTCTTGTGAAATATTTAATATAAATTTAATTAATTAATTTCAATAATAAATAATAAAAATTAACAAATTTTCTTTATTTTAAGATTATTTGCTGAACACTTTACTGGTAATGGAGGACTTCAAGGACCAAATATTTGTTCTGCAATCAGAACAAGGTAAATAAAATTAACAATAATTTTACTCTTAATCTGAAACATCGGTTGTTCTTTCTAGGTAAGTAAGCGAGTGCAGTGAAAGTGCGAAAAGTATAATCGCGATAGTTGAAGTGTCCTTCTGGACAAGGACTTTTCGGGGAACGGTTAGTGCGTGCGTTAAGTAAGTTGTCGAAAAGACTGGATGTAAAAGTTCCAGTCTTCGCGCGAGTGGTTTATTCGGAGTGCTACTAGCAGGAGCAGGGTGCTGAATTCGCTTGTCGGACAAAGACTCCCTTCGAAAGCCATAAGTCTCGAGGATGTCCGCTCGGAGCCAGTTGGGGGATGCTGCGCCGGAATGGTCTCGCCGATTATAAGGTAGGCCTTTCTTTGTATTATGGCATTTATTTTTTTCCGTCGTTTCGGCTAATCTGGAAATCTTGCGGATTAGACGATGAATGAGTTTTCCAGTGAGCCGCCGAAGAGCGAAATATCAATGTGCAGCGCATTCAGTATAAAGTATCTAACGGTGATTGTCTTCTCCCGACTGCAGCGACGATAAAATTGAGGGGTCGTTTGGCTAACTCCGTATGACACAGTAATGAATTTTAGTCATCGATATGAGAGTTGCATTCGGCGGTCGGAAAAACGCGCTAGGGTGTGAAATTGGGGAGCACAATGCAAGTATATATCATCTCTTTTTCTCTTCTACCCAGCTACCCTTACGGCCGTAGTGGTGGCTGAACAGCGTAGAGCGAAGAGAGTCGGGTCCGCACCGGCGTTGTTATTCCGTCGCGTCACACGATTTTATTTTTCCTCTTTTTTTTTTATTATTATTACCACTACAAGTACGGATTCTGCCTGCACAGCATCGGGTATAAAAATAAATACAGGCTTAGAGTGGACTCTCCTCCGGCCGAGCAGAGAGAGGAAAATATCCCAAATTACTGGAACGTATCTAATGCAATAAAATATAACGAAATCCCTCGTACACGGCCAAGTTAATTTTACACGACGACATCGAAAATATAAACGAGCTGAACACTCACTCATATATTGACACACCGTGTGCACGCATCACAAGTTAAACGGCCATCAAATGCAAGAAGTGTTTTTTTTCTTATTTTTTATTTTCGGAATTTTTTACACGTCGATTCTGTCGCTTTATAATGTAGAGACTGGAGGTATATTTTAGTCGGGTGTTTTTTAATTGCATTCCGCGCACTCTTTCGTTTTTTTTTTCTTCATCCTTCTTCGCCGTTTGGTCTTAAACGATCCGACCGCCCTCTTCCATTATAGTATCTTAAGAATACTCGTAAAAGGGTTCGCGCGCCGAGAAAGAAACCATTATCCTGCTGGTACTACTAGGCCCATAAAACAGAAAACAAATCATCGCACTTTCAAACGCAAAAGCCTAATGCTCAATAATGATTATAAAAGCAAGAACTTTTTCATTAGCACTTCGTAAAATTATTCAACAGCCATTTTTCTTTTTTGTCGTTCTTTTTTTTTTCTTTTTTCTTTCTGTTTTTTTTTTTTATTAAAAAAGGGTTTTGCTAATTTTTCTTTTGAATTTTCTTGCAGTTCATGCGTAAAATGTTATTTACTGCGAGTGCTTTTGTAAATTTATGAGGCGAAAATTTAATAATTTTGCGTTTGCCAAAGCTATCGGATAAATTCTAAAGCGATCTATACTTTTATTCGCATTTTTATACGGACAGCCGATAAATAAAATTTGTAGCTTGTTCAAAACACTAAAACAAACATTTATTTTGCAGCAGTAAAAACTACTGCATTTGTAAAATTACTTTTTCATGTGATTTCCTATTTTTTAATTTAAAAAAAAAACATCATAATAATAAATGCAATTTAAAGTTTATTACAAGTATATTTGAATAAACTATTATTTTTTAATTTCTTTTTTTAAATGCAGACACTTTTTGTGTCTGTTAAAAACGCGAAGTATTGAATTTAATAAAATGATAAATTTCCAGCAAAGCAAAATTTCAAATGTATAATATTTTAATATCCATTAAATGGTGTCACACGATAGTTCCGGCAACTCTTTTAATTAACTTTATAGAGGCGGTTATAAATTTCCCAGAGAAAAAGACATAATTAAAAATAACTAAAATTAATTAATATCATTACTAACCTGCTTTTAATTTTTAACTGCAGAATGTATGTACAACTTTTTTCCCGTTTTCCAACTAAATTTGCAGTAATTACAAATTTAATTAAAAATTCATTACTACCTATTAATTTTTTTATATTTAACTTTTAATTTCCTTTAATAAAAAGCCTCTATTAGAATTTCGGAAAATCCATTCTTTTCTGAAAGTTAAAATTACGTGTGGAAAATCGTTTAAATTTTGTCCAGTGAAAGCATTAGCCTTTGCATAGATTTCAATAAGCGAAATATTTTTCATTGAAACCTCTGAATAAATAATGACGTTTAGCACGTAAATTGCTCGACACATTATAATATGAGGCAGTAACGTACGCATACACACACACACACACGAATACAAACACCCACACTCATAGGCGAGTACAGTTAGAGAGAGAGAAAGACGGGGAATGCATGCAATAATATTGGCAGGGCTCGGTTACAGCGAAACGCTAATCCGACAGAGCAGAATATTGCATTATATGCGGTCGTGGAGCAAATTGCGTGCACTAAAATTAATTCCCACGCACGTCATCATCATAATTCCGTGAAATGATATTCATTGGATTTTATTTGCAATTGTAGCAAGCGAGAGTGATGTTTTAGTAATGAGGCAGCAGCAGAGAGTAGAGAGAAGAGGAGGCAGACAGAGAGAGTCTCTTCTTGCGGATGCTATGGGTGCTAAATGCGACGACTTTTCCTCCTCCTCTCACTATACATCGGCGTCTGTGTATTCCTGCATTAAAGTCTTCTTTGCTTGTGGATCTGTGCCTCTGTGTGTATGTGTGTGTGTGTGTGTGTGTGTTAAAGCGAACAACGAACCAACGATAAATCCCTCCGCCGCCCGCCGAAATTGCAAATGCGTGGAAAGGCATAATAATTCGGCCGCCGCTGCCGCCGCCGACGCTTTAATTAATTCCTTCGCCAAATACCAAACAAACGTCCTTTTTGCCATCGGAATCTTATCAAATGCTTTTGGCCTACTTTCACCTGTTCCGTTCCCTTTATATATATATACCATATATATATATAATATATAGAAATGTCCGAATAATAAATTACGGCGCAATCAGAAAACTCCCATTAATTCTCTTGTGATGTACACACAATATATAATTTCGCCACCGAATAGTAGAATTCGAAGAAATTTATTATTTTGTCGCGCATTGTTTTCGATAAATCGTGCTTTACGATTTGCTCTCTTTGTGTGTGTGCCTAAAGAGTGCGGGGGGTCACAAAGTATCGTTTTTGTTAATGAATTAATTAATGCGTTCGCTTTGGCCGAGGCAATTAATTAATTTTCCCCGAATATATATACTATATATATATATATATATGCAGGCGCTTGTAATTGAGTTAAAAAGTTGCGGAATAACGAGGCGCGCAACTGGACCGCAAAAAAAAAAAAACGAAGGAAACGGAGAGACAACGAACTGCTGCTGTACTGCCGCAGACGTCGGCTGATGTACAAGAAAAGAGTTTATTTCCTTTCCGGGCTCGCGCCCGATGAATAATTAATTAAGTCGATCCTCGAAAAGCGCATCTCGGATTGGCAAAGTTCTTCGGCGCGGGACTCCTTCTGCTTAGCAAGTCAGTACAGTCGGTTATTCGCCGGTACAGTGTATTCAAATCGCGGATTGCGTGTCGACGCGATTTGCATAGCGCGCTGTCGCTCTGTCGGTTCGTTTACCTGCTGCATCCCCTATCTCTGCTACCCCTAACATCAAAATGTATCTGTGTATATGCATTTGCATGTGCTTATGCGTGTATGGGTGTGTGTGTGTGTACTTTTTTAATTATTCAAATGAATGTTTGGCGGGTGCAAAAAGGGCTGCTTGGCAATGGCAGGGCGGCAGGACGAGCAGCAGGACGGCACTGCATCCTGATTGCAACTGTTTCGCGCGTGTTGGCGGCGGACGCCGCCAGGGGCGTAGGAGGCCCGCAGGAGGACGCGCAGGACTAGGTCGCGCGCATCGACCGTCCTCAGCGTTCGCGGCGCTCGTCGAACCACCGCTAGTTTCCTGCGAGAGGTCTCAGCGACCAGAACGCGTGCGGCTCCTTCGGATTTAACATATAAAAATTCACCTGCAAGTTTCTACATTGCTGTTGACGCACAGGTGCAGCATCGAAACAACTGTATACCGAGAGCGCGTTTCTCGCGGATCGTTTGATTAATTCATGCGATACAAATTGCGCCGATCAACGAACACTCCAATTACACATTGTACGAGACATTTAATTATTCATTAATAGACATAGAGACTGACTTTAGCAGTGCTTTCGCGTTGTTGTTTATCTAAACTAGAGACTGGCTTGAAATTTCGCCGAAAAGCTCGGCTTTTCTAAATGACCCACGGTGTTCGATGTAATTGCATTGGTGCAGAGGTGCTTCAGAGACTATAAGACAGCTGTCGTGACCATTGAGGACCCAGAATTCTTCACCGTGGCTGGTGAGTTTCGCGTGACTTATGCATAGGGCGCTGAGCGCTCGCGGCGCCCAATTAATAATCGCTTCAATTTGCGGTTCACGAGATGCGTTTAATATTAGCAAACCGGGGAAATTTATACTGTAAGCTTCTAATGTCATACACGTGTGTGCTTTTGCTTACTTTCCGAACCACTTACCAGCTCTTCGTACTTCGCGCTGAGTCTCTGTGTGTGGGAAGCGCGCAACTTGCGAAAACAAACCGGCGCCTTCCTTCCTTTAATTACACATACAACATTATAATTGTGCCTTTTATTGTATATTTAATTTAAATTATTATAATTTGAAAAGTTTTAAAAAGTTTCGGGTGAAAAAAAGAGAAAATCAAATGTTAAAAGTTAACAGCAAATAGCAATTTTATTTATAATGTGACGGGGGGAGACTTGAAAAATTAATCGGCAATTTTTTTGCGTTAGGTTTTTTATATATCCTCAGTGTATGAGAAGCGATAGACCTAAATATAGAGGGTAAAGTAAAGCACAAGCTATTACGTGCGGATATTTCACTGAACTCTCTGCTGCTGCTGCTACTACTACTGCTGCTGCTGCTGCTGTACAGCTTTTGCACTGTGCACACTGTGTACGAGCCGTTTTCTGATCGATCAGAGGAAAACGCTTTGGCCCGGAGCCAGAATTCACTCAGCGCAAAGTAAAGTCACCGTATACGCAGTGCATTTTTAATTCGATCGCGATTATTTATCGAACTGGAATTCGGCCCTTTCGATTCGTTGCGTGCTTGGACCGTTTTCTAATACTAAACATTTCATTCATAAAAAAACGTAAAAATCTAAAAATAAAAAAATAAAAAGATATAATTTCTGCAGGAAAATGTGACTTTTTCCGCACGCTACTAATTATGCTTTAGTCCATGCTCATTTCTTCCCCATTATCACTAATTCGGTGCGCACTAATAAATTGCTGTTCGGAAAATAACAGCAGCGAAATATGATTAAAGAAAAGACTGGAAAGCCATGCCATGCTGATGGCTCCGGTAAAAAAGCGCATTTCAACGGCACCGTAATAAGAAACTATATACTTTACACATAGATTATTATATAGATAGAAGAGAGGATAATAATTTATTACCTATTTGGCTTGGCTGCTAACAAGGAAGTCTCGCTATTATAATATCCAATACAACGTAGTTAATGACGACGGAATTTCTAAAGGTTCGTTATTTTTGTTCATCCTATTTGTACAGAAACGCTGCGCCCATATGGACACACACACACTTTTAAATGGTTTTGCCTTTTTTAGAAATTAACCAGAAACAAAAATACAATATAAATATAAGTAATGCAATTGGTTTGTGTGTTTATATGCAGTTATTTAAACATTTCTTCGATACTTTTGGCCAACGGAGGCCAAACATTTTACACTTAATTGGCTTATTTTAGCAAATATGGAATTGTTTCTTTGGTATAACGTTTTTATGGATTCGGCATAATTGCTGTAATTGCATTTGCGAAGTATATGGGAAAATTTTTATTTGTTATTTTGTAATTTACAAAGTAGGAGGTTTTTTTTTTTAAATATATAAACAAGTGAAAAATGTTAAAAGTTTGTAATTTTTGCGGAATTTTCAGGGGAAATTGCTAAATATTAAAAAATGGTATTTTAAAATTAAATTATAGTTTTTTTATTGTTGTAGAAGGTATTCCTTAATAAATATTTTATTCATTTAAACTATTTTAACTAAAAAAATTCTTTTTTCTTATTAAATTTGCTTCATATTTTAATAATGAAATTTTTGTAATAATCAGAAAATGAAAACATTAAATTTCAAGTTTTTTTTTTTTGCAAAGCAAAAGTAAATTTGAATAGTGAAAATCCCAAAAGCTGCCAATAAATATTTACAAAAGCAGATCGAACAGATACAAAACGGTTCAATTAGTCGAACCCTTTCGTGTCCGTAATAAATAAGTAAAATTTTGGGTCGGAAGCAACCATATAACTTTTGCATAATCGTTGTTTGGTTTATTTAAGACGTGGCATCCTTTTCCTGCTGAAATATTCAAAGTACGTGTGCAACGTGCATCCAGCAGCGGCACCGAGCAGTAAGAGCATCGAAGAGTAATACATTCATGCATAATATGCCTCCACCACTTCTTCTTCTTCTTCTTCTTCGTCGGCTTCTTACGGGGCGGCTACAGCCAGTTTCCCTCGGACATGCCCTGTAAAAGTGGTTGTAAATAAATATCTGTTAGGTTGTTGTTGTATATGGGGCGCATTGTGTCGAGCGCGAGCCATAAAGCCACCCACTCGACCATCTTATTATTATGCTATTATTCTTTAATGGCGCACTTGTAATCTCATTCTTTATTATGACCGTGGGTTCAATATAATGCACACAGAGCTCGGCCATAGTAATATTAACGAGACACATCAACACATAGTTTATTTTAATCGCGCCATTAAAGAAATTTATATTGAACGCTGCTCTATTGCTACTTTTTTTTTCTTTCTTGTTGTTTTACTTCTTGCGGCGCTGGCTATTGACCGAATTATTGCACTTTCCGACATCTGCTGCTTCCGCTGATGTCCTGCGGAAGCATTCGATGCATATGCAGAAAAGTGTGAGCTTTTTTGTGCAGATTTTATTTGCTAAATGTGTAAAAAGTGCTACATTTTTATTAATCTTTTATTTCATATTGAAATTGAATTATTTATAAATAAAATATTTTTTATAGTTATTTATTAATAAAAATTTAGGGCCTAATTCTATTAAAAAAAGTTAAGAACAGTATAATTTATATGTTTAAATATCTTTTCAAATCAATATTTATATTTCACTCTTCTCTGTAAATTATTATTTGTTTTCGATTGATTACTTGTCCATTGCAACTCAAACAATGCATTTTTGAAAATATACGAAAAAAAAAATGAATAAATAAATGAAAAAAACACAGCTCTAATATATTTTATTTACAGAAACATGCATCAGTATAAATATTTCGATGAACGGCATCTGTCATGTTCGAATTAAAAATTCATTTACAACATTTTGTTATTCTCTATTTCCGTAAAACACAAAAATAAATTATTTCCCCCGATTTTCCAGACGAAAATCAATCAAAGAATAATTTCATTTCACACATTTGATGACTTTACTTTAGTATTAGTTTTTTAGCTGCATGTTGTATACATTGAGAATTTTCCGTGTTTGCATAATTGTTTTATGTTCCTACGGTATATTCACTGAGAGAAAGATAGAGAGAGAGAGAGAGAGAGTAATTTATTAAAGGGCCGCGTGATTCATTCGCCGGAGGACTGAATAATAAATAATAAAGTGTGGAAAAACTAAGGAAGTTATACGGCTCGCGCAAAGATAAATAGAATCAAGCGGAATGGTGTGTTTCCATGGCGCGCGAGAAATAAAAGAAGAAAATTCATTATTTTAAAAGTACGAGTCGAGTGTATGTAGAAATGAGTGGTGTAGGTGTTCCGGTAATAAATTACGTTAAAAACGCCAATTAATTTCACCTCTCGCGCGCACTGCATACACACGCTTTTTAATGACTGCACTCTAACTAAGAAAGTGGTAATAATGTCCGCGGGCACCAAATGAAAAACATAAAAAAAAGAGGTCTTCACCACTTCTACACGACATGTATCTGCTGCAATAAACACGAAACGAAAATATGTTTTTAAGTGTTTGACCATTTTATGTTTTCATTTTTGTTTTTTATTATTCGTTGCTTTGCTTTTCGGGATTTTTTTTCCTCTCCCTTTTTTTTGTTTTATTTATGTGGATCAAGCACTTTATATGTTGTGTTATATGCGGTAATTTATTTAATAGACTCCCATGCTGGATTTATATAACGAAAGCAAATAAAAGTTACATAAATTGGCTGAATGGTTTATCATATAACTTGCGAAATTGTTTGCGTTATGAGCTATTGTTTTACACTACACAATTTTAATTTTTATTTGCGGTCATCCAGATTATAGATAAAATAATAAATGATTTTTTAAATAGATCCTGTAAGTATTTCCACACATGAATGGTTCATTTTTGCATAATAAAAGTAAATAAAACTAAAATAAAAAAACAAAATAAAAATGCATGTAAAGCCGACATTAATCATCGATCAATCTCTTTGCTGAAAGTTTTAGTGACGTTAACCAAACACGGTGTCACTCAAAGTGCATTTTTCGTGCGAACGCATCTAAATGTTGCATGTTGCGCGAATTATTGTCAACGTTTACAGATAGAGTTACATAGAGCGCGAAATAATTTAATACTGCTATATGTTTAGTGAAACTTTTTCACTCTAGCTTTCTGTGTATTATTCATTTACTAAAGCAAAGTTTTCGCGACATCATACACCTTCGCTTTAACTATTTCACTGCTGCTATTGCTACTAGTGTTAATGCCGAATACAGTTAACAACTGATGGAACGAATGCAGTTGATAATAATCGAAATGGCAATTGGTCAAATTGATCTATCGTTGTTTACTTAACGCGTGTGATTGCGCCCCAATCCGATTAATAACGATGCATTATTAACCTAATTATGGTAATACATCGACGTTGGTCCTCTGTACACCGGGTAAACATAAACCGAACTGCGTGTTTCGCTAAATAAATAATTAACCTTGTAGAGAACGAGTGTTTCCGCAATCTGGAGTGAGTGCCCGGTTGCTTTGGGACCCATTGATCGATATTAGCAGGCCACCCTGTTCAATATTTTCATTCGATTTCTGTTTTTTTTTTTTAGATTAAACAAATTGCAAGTTTTCTATGGTACAAATTCTGTTAATTTTATTCCAAATTGACTCATTAGCATTTCATGAAAACTTTTTTTTTTAATTTTGCTTAAATACAAAGGTTGAGATAAGTAAAACCATTGGAAATAAATTAATAAAATTGTAAATTTTGCGAAAATTTACACATCCTGTATATTTTCCGCAAATCAGTTACCCATAGCATTTTTTTTCTTTAGCATTTTGTACTAGTGTGTGCGAACACCCTATTCGAGGGTAAAAATAATAAATGACTACCATCAGGA
>JASKGO010000158.1:0-19696 GCA_030556065.1 Holobus sp. GC000080
ATTAAAAACAGAAACAGTAGTTTACCATTGTTATTATCCTTAGCATTAGCTTTGGTACTTTTCGGACTAGAATTACCCTTTAAGAAATCATTGGGGGTTGTAAAAGGACTAAGGGAAGTTTGCGATCGCCGAAGACGCTCCCCTTGTTTCACTTGACGCACCGTTCGGCCACTGGCCATAACACCCACTGCATATTAATTGCTCACTAATCCATCACTTCGATTTCTTTTCAAACATTTCTTATTATTTAAATTTGCAATCAAAAAATATTTTTAAAATACGCGAGCACCACAATATAAATTTAAAAAAAAGAGACTTCTTTCTCGCAAGTTCGTAAGACAAGTAGTACTACGGAGTAGGTGTAATAAGTCTCGTTTAGTGGCCGCAGTTATTTTTTCTTCTCTTTTTTTTTTCGTTGTTGTTGCTGTTGCTCTGGTGGGGAATTTCGTGATGATTATCTCTTTTGTTTAGATCCTCCTATATGTGCTTTTCTTATGTAATTAAAACAGTGTGGAGCGATTTACATAGAAAGGCGGGAAGTGTGTCGTTACTTATGCGAATCGAAACCGTTTTCTCCGGCTCTTTGCTTCTCCTCTTCCTTATATCTTTTGCTCTTCGTGTACAACCGTTTAAGAAACAGCGCTTATGTTTTTTTTTTTTAATAGTGTTTTAGCTTGGTAAAGTTTTTTTTAGAAATTTCATGGTTCATTTCAGCTATTAATGGTTTTTATTAACATATTTAAAGAAAATTCAATGACAATTTTTTTTTGGATTTAAAATTATTTTTTGTTATTTCAATTATTGCTTAGAAAACAATTAATAAAAAAAATTCTTTTTCTTTTAATATAAAGGATATTTTTTTTAAATAATTATAAAGGAAGCAACAAAATTACTTTAAGTACTTTTAAGAGTACTTTTTAAGAAGCTAATAAGCATTTTTTTAAGTTGATAAGAAAATCGTGAAGAATTAAAGATTATTAATTTTAATTGGTGCAAAGAAACAAATTATTTAGAAATAAAAAAAAAATATATTTTCTCTTTCAAGTTAAATATGAAGAAAGTTAAAATTAAAAAGTACTGTCAAGAGTACTTTTTTTCAGTTAATATAGCCAATAAGAAATTCGTGAAGATGCCGATCGAAGAAAGTAAATTGAAGCACGATAAAATATTTAAAGACAATTATCGATAAAAACTTTCACACAATAATTTTAGAGGAAACATTTTAATGTACACCACCATCGAACATTTCGAAGTTTAAATAAAAAAAGCACAGCACAAAAGCCGAACGTGTGAATTTTTCGTGTGCGCATTGTCTTAGTCCCAAGAAAGATTATAATATGGTTTTCAACGTACAGCAGGAACCGTGGTCGAATGACTACAGTAAACTACAGTAACCGACTGTACTTTATTCAAGTCTGAAGAAGCGCAAGAAGAATTACCCGAAGCAACTAACCCGCAAAAACAACAAAAAAGTCCTTTTTTCTTATTAATAGATTTAATGAATCCAATCATTTCTTAACTTAAAACAACTGCTTTTTAAACTTTGTTTTTTTCAAATTACAAAGCGAATTATTGAAAAGTTCTCACGCGTAGTTAGATAGCTACGAAAGGTGTTATTAATGCGGTCTTTTTACTTGCGCGTACAAACCTCCAGAAGAATTAACTCTTGCAGTTCTCAAGAAACACGCTGCTCTTATCGGACGCAGAAATTTCGCAGAAACAGTAATTTTAATTAATCCGCAAAACGTCCGCCACTTATTAAATGCTAATAGTAGCCGGTTGATTATGTCAGAGACGAGTCTTCTGCACTTAAAAAGCCAAACCCGGTTTTAATTGCCACTGCGATGAATGCCTTCTATTTGTGGCATTGCGCGACTCGCGCCACTTTTCCTTTCGATTCTGCTTTTGCTCACGGGAGTCACAGATAGATAATGGGGCCAATATATAGCAATAAGTGAAAAACTTACGAATTTTGTTGCTGCGATCCAGCTTTTTCTTCTTAAGCAGTTCTAAGTTAAGTAGGTTGCGCACTGTGGTCACCGATACAATTTTCAGATTCGGCCGTTGGTTTTTCTGGCTTTTTTTTTCTTAAGCGGAAAGAGGGGTTGCGGCACCTGGTACCCACAACAGGTAGGTTTTTTCTCAACGGTCGCGACGGCACACAACAGGTTCAGCCCGATGGGTAATTATGGAGACTAACACGATGTGTATTGAAGCGATGCGCGAAAGAAACATTCCTCCTCCAAGAAATGTTACTGAGTCACTTTCTGAGTCGATCCCGGTCGTCTTGTTTCGTCCTTTCTCGACCAGTTTAATTAATTTCCAAGGTCTTAATTGTGATAATTTTAAGCGCAAAGCGCAAAGCGCAATTCGTAACTTAATTGAATTAAATGGCAATCTTTTTTTTTTGTATGAATTATATTGCAGTACTTTGAAAGGATTGTTCGTTTGCATTCAATTAGAAGAACAAAACGGTACTTTGCCTCTTTAAAGTTGCAATTAATGTACATAGTTTCGAAACGATAAACAATCCACCGGCTATAGTATGGTAAGATATGATTGTTATTGTTTGAAATCCTCTCAAGACTTTCTTTGGCTTTCGGGCATTCAAAATCAAGCTGAAGAAAAAAGCACAAGGCAAGAAAAGAAATCGTCTTGATTTACGATCCATTATCGTAATTATAGACTTCGATTTCGAAAAGCTATCTAACATTATGTTTTTTTAATTAATTTTATAACAGCAATCAAATTGAGAACAATTCAAGTAATGAATAGATAGATATGATCTATCGAAGAAATTAAATTGTTATTTGTATGGCCACAGTAGTAATTATCATTAGGATTGTGTTTGAGTCTTTGCATTTTGCATGGTAGAGAAAGATGAAAGAAAATCTCATTCACATAGGGATATTTTCATAACTGTTTTTACGCAGTTTAATTAAAAGTTAATTATAAATTAATTTAAATTATTCATTGGAAATTAGAAATATTGGCAGCAGAATTTCATTACTAAATAAAATTCTAAATTAATTTAAATAAAATTACTTAGAAAACAATTATTAATATTTAAAAAATAAAAAAATAAATTGAAAAATCTTAAAAATCATAAAAAAAGATAAAATTCGGTAGATAAAAGTTGAAGAGAAAAGTGTTTTCTGCATAACTCACCTCTTTGCGCGCTTTGGGATGCTGGAATGGGGCTGAAGATAATTGCCTGATGGGCCCTGGGCGGTATTGGCGGGGCTGCATCCACTTCTGACATGGTAATTGTTGGGAGCTGCCTCATAATTAACATTTTCTGAGGCTGCACCTAAAGATTTCATTTTCATTTTTCTCTTTATTTAATTTTTTTCTATAATATTTGTATTTTTGTAAATGCCAATCAAATTTTTATTTTATTTTATTTTTTTAATAAAAATTTAAATTATTTTAATTAATTCATAATTAATATTAAGAAATTTCTTGTGCCTCAAGGGCACAAAATAAAAATCGATAAAAACTTTATAAATAAATGAATAAAACAGTTGATTGGTAATTAAGATTTCTCGGAAGATCAATTAATTACATTTGGCATCTCAAAATGAAATAATCGACGGGGAAATATGTAAATTAGCCATCAGATCGATAAAAAAATGCAAGATTCATTAGCTATTTCAATTCTTCCTTATATGCAAATGCGAATAAGAAATTTGTAATTAAAATATCGTCTTATGGGAGGCATATATCTGAAGATCTTGGTGATTTATTTTCTGCGGAATTTTAATGCGCCAAATTTTAAACTCACTTCTTCGGTAATTCCTTCCGAATTTGCTGGTTCCCTATCTAAATTTACATTTTTTGTTTGCATAATTGAGTTGCTCTTCTTCTCTTTTTTCTTTCTTAATTATCTGCAAAAATAAAATAAAAACATAAAAGTTTTTACATAAATTTTATATATACATATTTATACATGAGAAGAAATTAATTTACAAACTAATTAATTGGCAGCTATGGTGAAGGAGTAAAGGATTAAAGGAACTTTCACAGCGTTTACCTCCATCTGCACAAGCAGAACTGAATTGTTCTCTAAAGAGTAGATGTCTCTACCAGTTAACTGAAGACTGAAGAATAAAATAAATTTCAAAATTCTGCTTTTATATTGTTTTTTGGTATTGATTTCATAACTTTAAGAAATAAATTTTACTTTTTTATAATTTTTTTATTTTTTTTTTAATTTTTAAAGCTTTGAAAAACTGAGAAAAAATAAAATAAAAAAGTTCTAAATTAGTTATCGAACTTTGCAAAGGTATTATAAATAATCCAAGATAATTTGGAAGCTCTTTCACTGACCTAATTCAATTGAGCATCCCTTTCCGCTAACTTGTTCGCCATTTACAGTCCTTGGCCATTATAACTTTCAGCAAGTACACACAAAAAGGACGAACGTACAACTAATGCATTCGTTGCAAATAGAATAAAGCTACGGTCATTATTGAAAAGTCCTTTAATGTGTCTTTGTAGTCCTCATTTTCACAGAGAGGATACAGTAAACTTGTTTATATTTTTTCTTCTTGAAGTATCCGAAAAGAGAGGAGAAAATCTACAGACATTTTTCGCAAATTGAAATTCAATGAATTCATTGGACGGAAATGGATTACTTTTTAATAAAAAAAAAAAGAAAGGCAAAATAAATGGATATTTGAAAAAGATTACTTTTTTGCATGTAAAAGTCGCAATTAAAATGCATTAAGAAAAAGTGGGATGAAAAGGCTTGAGCTGACGAAAGGAAGAACCGATTACTGGAATAAATTTATGTAATTATTATATCGCGAGTACAGGCAAAGGAAGCAATAAAATTCAACATGTTTCTTGCACTTGCTTTTGCTCTGCTTTATTTTTTCGTTTTTTGCTTCTTTCTTTTTGTGATTTTTTTTTTTCTTTAGAATATGTAAAGAGGAAAAACATTGTAAGGGATGCAATTATGGCAACTTTTTTCTTTGTTTTTTAATGCAAATAATGTTTTCCTAGAAATCTTCTCTAGATACTTAAAAAAATATTACTTTTAGTAAAATTTGTGTTAGTTTTTATCAATTTTTTTCTTCTCAAAAAGAAATTTCCTATTAAAAAATCTAAATAAAATTAGTTTTTAATATTATAAAAAATTTGTAATTTTTTTTTAATGAAAATATTTTTTTTTTATATTATTTACTAAGTTGTCTCTAAAAATGCTTTTTTTTATAATAAAATAATTAAAAACATATTAAAAATATGAAAAAGAAATCGAAAAAGGGAAATTGTTTGCTCGTAGCGTAGTTAATAAAAGCTCAAAGGGTGGCCCTTTAAATTTTAAATAAACTTTTCTAGCGGCGATGTGTATAGAAAGAGAGAGAGAGCGAAAGAAAGAGCAAGCTTGGTGTATTTTTCAAGCACACACTTTTTACGCTTTATATGATTTAATGAGGCCATGAAATTTAGCATTTCAGTGGCGAAATCCCAGTCGACCCCCTCGAGTCGCTGCTCCCGGTGGTGATCATATCCAGGATAGAGATCAATACGCTCCGCTTTATGGTACCTACTAGAATATCCTGCTTGACACAGACACAGACACAAACAGGGACCACACGGTGTGTACAAATACGATATATGCGCGAACACTCGTTTCAAGTAACTGGATATCGACTTTAAGTGTCAAATATACCGTCCTATCTATACACATCTAATGTTTGAGAATTCCTCTCCCCTTTCGTCTTATACTCGTATATGAATGCTATGTACCAAGGGACGACAGATACTGCTAATACCTTTAAAAGAGAAATTTTCTATTTCCATCTCGACGCGAAATTTACAGTAGTAAAAGTGTATAAGCATCTCCGAAGTTGAGAAGAAGTAAAAGGGGCGGCAGATAGTGGCGGAAGATATCTTTGCTGGGGAGCAAAGTGCCGCTACGCCGAGACAACAAACCGTAAAATCGGCTGCTGGATCGATAATAAATGTTTGCTAATTTTTTTCCTTCCTTCCGAAAAGAGTAATCCAGATTAGAAGTTTGCTGCTGCTGCTTCTACTGCTGCTGATGCTACCGCAGACAAAGACCAACAAACACAATGCCTTGCGTTTCAGCAGCTCTCGGCAGGCAGGATGACGAAGGACCAGATCCTCTATAAAGGATCGGGTTTCGCGCAGCAGTTTCCCACCGCAACGCGATGCTTTTATTTGCTACCGAAAATGACATTTGGAGGATATACCTGTTTTGCTTTTGGATTTTCAAATTTCAAATCATCAAAAATTGTAAAAAAAAAACATTTTCGCTAAATTTTCTTTAAAAATGTATTTTTTTTTTAAATGAAAACCTCAATTTTTCTGGAAAAAAAAAATGTATTTTATATAATCATTTAATCAATTTCAGATATTAAATTGAAAGATCCTGGAAATGTAGCAAATATTTGCGGTTTGCGGGGGAAGCTTTCAATTCATTAGGGGCAATTTAAGATAATTATAATTATTGGATGGAGCTTTTTAATTAAATTTTTCCTTAGAAAAAAGCTTCGTCGGAAGTTCAAAATTCTAAAAATAATTGAATTGTTTATCAGGCAAGTTAATAATTATCTTAAAAAATAAAAAATTGAAACAAATTTAAAAATAATATTCAAAAGAGAAGCAATTAGTCAAAAAAAAAAACAATATTTGTTTTCCCATTTACATAGTATCTGTATATTTAAATCATTTACCTTAGTTACTCATCAATCATGTGCCGCACGTAATTTCCAAATAAAAAGTAAAAAAACAAGAAACAAAAACAAAAACAGAAAACATTTACCACAGTTAAAATTCTTGACGGCCTCTGCGTGCCAATCAATTGGTTTTGAAGGTATAATTACAGCAGTAATAGTAATTTCGATTATGGTACACTTGCGTACTGTGTGTCTTGCAGTTAGTTACTTATGTACTATATGTCGGCATGTAAATAGTTATAAGAAACAGGCATTAAATAAATGTTAGAGAGAGCGAGTAATTGCGGCTGGAGAGGATCCAAATAGATTACCCCCTTGATTTCACTGTTACTCACGACTGGTTGCCTCAACCTTGGCTGCTTTTCTCCTTCGTCTACTCAACTTCTTCAGGTATTTGGTTCGCGTGTCAGCGAGCAATCATAATTTTATTAAACGTTCCTTGCTTACATATATATAGTATAGAGGTACATCAGCAGGAGCAGCAGCAGCAGCAGCAGCAGTCCCTCTTTCGAAATTGTCAGTTATTATTAAGGGCTTCGTAACAATGTACTCGCTGCTTTCTGCTGCTTTTTAATAATAATATTGTAGCGGGGCAGAAATGTGCGTGAAGGAGCTTGGCAAAAATGTAAAGTTGTTAAATTCGGCCTTGGCGGAAAGTGAAATTCGTTTTCCAATTAATTAAAATTACCTTTTTAATGCATTTTATTAGTCGTCAAGAAAAAAAAATCCCATAAAGTAATGTAAAGTATTTCCTTTAATCTTTACAAATTTTAATTAAAATTGCAAAGCAATTAAAATGATAGCGTTGCACATTGAAATTTAATTATTATCAGTGAAATTTGAATGTCGCTTTGCTTTAGTGAGGAAAACCAATCGATGATAGAAGCAATCTAATTGATGATTATTAAAGTGCTATACGTGAAAATGCAATTTGAAATTTATCCACTTCTGTTTTCTTGTTTCCATCATCTTCTTCTCATCCGAAAGTCCTAATCAAAGTTCCGAGACAATCTACCGCTGCTTCGTTAATTAGCAATTAATTTCCGAACTGTTTGGCTCGTCGTCCCAATCGATACTAGTTTTTCATTAATGTCTTAATATTACTTTATATAAAGCGCGGTCCTAATAAAGCAATTTATAGTAGTAAAAAATTCGTTGTGCTTTCATTTTATTTTTATCGGTGATTAAGTGCTACAACGAATTACTTTAATTAGCAAAAACGTGAAGTTGCAGCTAGGTGACAAATGGCTGTAAATTAATGTGCAAGCATGCGATTAAAATCAGCTGCAATTTGTTTGAGTGAGCTTTAAATGGCCCTTGTTGCCACTTTGTATGGAACTACTCGCGCTCCGCTAATTGCAATTAATTAATTTATTAATTGATTAAGCAATCTAATAAAATATATCAATGAGTCAGTAATAAAGTTGTAATTTACTAAGAAATAAATTTAAAAACATTTTTATTTTATGAAAAATTAATAGTATAAAAGGTTTTATAGAATTTTTTATAAAATAATTCCAAACATTTATCGTAAATTATAATATAGTTAAATTAAACCTGTAAAAAGGAAAATTTTTTAGACAATTTTTATGTGGCTATGAAAACCTCCACTTAATTTTCAAGCGAAGCATAAAAAAGCAAAGCTTAAAGCCATCATCAAAACTTTAAAACTGATATTTTGTACGAGAACGGCCATAATTACAATGTAATTAAGTTTAATGAAATGTTAAGCTACACCATTATTCAACTTAAATTGGTTTTTGGTGCGTTAAAGTAATTATCTTTATATTTGGATAAATTATTGCTCATTATTTAAACGGAAACATTAAAAAAAATATATTTTCCTGAATAAAAGATAAATTTTGTTGCAAAATATGACAATATGCGCAAAAATTCATTCAGCAATAAATTCTTCAAAAGTGTAGTAAAAATTATCAAAGCTAATTGTTTTTTTTACATGAATTTTCAATTAGCATTTTCGATATTAATTGCATAAATTTTAGCGAAAACAGAACTGCTAAAACCTAAATAATTCACGCTTAAATTAATCATCCATCGTTTGCAATTGGCAAATGACAAATACAATAAATTGGCCATTAATCAATTTAATTGCGGCGCAAATTAATAACGCTTTTAATTGAAATTACAGCATTCCAATTGGTCAGTTGGAAAAATTAACAATTTTATTCTGTGCTTTTTATTTACATTATTACAATGTTTTGATTTATTTTTAATCCGTTGCATGAAAGTTCAAATATTGCGAGAAATTTAACTTTTTTAACGGTTTTTCCAACCGTTGGAATGGCTAATGTACTGAAAACTTTTTGCAGAAAACCAAGTGACAAAAATAAAATTACTTCTTCAGTTTTTAAGTTATGTTAACATTTTTTTTAAGTACTTTAGAAATTCAAAAGAAAGAAAAGACTAATGAATAAATTCATAAAAAATGGAATAAAAACAACTTACCAATTAGTAAATGATTTTCTAAATCCTCAGAATGGCTCAATAAGCTAAAGACACTTCTTAAGAAAAAATAAGTGCATTTGGATGCACGTTTCACGCATGGTCACCGGCAAACAACTGGCTGAGGCAATGTAACTTAAGTGTCTCGAGGCAAAAGGAAGGCCCAAGGCACCACCATCTTTCCAAGATGAGCAAGCCACAGATTAAAACACCGTGAAAGATGATGATGATGATGGTAGCAGTAGTAGAAGTAGTAAAGTGTATAGTTGTAGTAGTAGTAGTAGTAGAAGAAGATATCTTTCGGTCTTCTTCTTCTTCAAGCCAACTACATAGAAGACTGCTCTGCTCATATTCAAAGAGACCTTGTGTTCGCTCTTCTATTTCGCTGTGGCAAAGGCAAACAAACCTTCCTCACGCAATTAACCAGAAGAATAAGTCGGCTAGCAAAGATATTCAATGATTAACACTACAATGAACTGCTAATAAGTTATAGTGGAAGAACGACGATGAATATAAATAAAACAGAAGGAAGCTGTGGGAATTTTAAGAGAAAAAGTTTTCGCCCTGACTTCAATTTTCTCTTTTTATATTATATATTTCTTATTATTCATTATTTTTGCTCATCAATATTTATTGTCTGTCTTCTAAGCGATCTAATTAACTCTTGTTTATTATTTTTTCCGTTCAAATTTTCCTTCAAAGAAATAATAAGTAATAAAGATTACAGCTGAAATTGCAAAAAATTTAGTTTTAACCCAGAAAAATTGAAATGTCGAGCAAATAAAGGAAAAAATACAATTTCCTGTGGATAGAAGTTGCATTCCTCATTGACAACTTCCAGTTACTTCATTTGTAGCAAAAACCTGCTGGTGATGGCGAAAAAAAAGGAAAACTAGAAAGGCTCGCGAGTAATATATGCAATGCGGTTGATCCAAATAAACACATAATGATGAATTTAAATATAAACGCCCAAGAATTGCAATGAGCCGCTCTTTACAATAAATAATATTACTTGCGAAGCCTATAAATAATGAAATATGCAAAACAGAAGAGCCGATCAACGGATTCTTGAATGATTAACTTCGCTACTTACGGGATTTCTTTAAATTGCGCACACGCTTTAATTATTTATTTATTCTAATCGTTTTACTGCTACTGCCACTTCCTTATGCAAATCTAGAACAAATAATTGTTTTTTCATCTTAAAATCTTAAAATAATCCATATATTATAATTTTATATCAAAATTTTCACTTAACAATTATTAGTAATGTAAATTTTATGATTAAAAATAGCAATTGTGCATTTGCAACAGTAATATTGCAGTGTTATCCGAAGCTAATTATTTTAATGATTCTAATTAAAGCCTTTCCGCTGGAAAATCGTTACATTTTTCATTTGCTGTAACATATCCTCGTGCCAATTAATGATGAAAACAACTAATTTATATATCCGAACTAATTGTTAGCATTAAATTGAATTCTATTAATGGCGTAACGTTGTTATGGTGAAGCTTAATCTTAAGAAGGAAATCAGAAGAGGAAATGGAAACTTTGTAATTGGAGGTTGGCGGATTAATGCTGATGTTTTGTTGCTTGTTGCTTGTTGCTTTTTTCTTTTTGTTTTATTTACGTCTTATATTTTCGTCGCCATTGAGATAATAATCGTAATTGCAATTTACAAAGGGAAAACTTTCGTTACGTAAGCTAATAAATAAAATAAGGGATGCAATAAAGCTATACAATTAAAGTCACATAAAAGGTCGAGGGTTAAATAACATTGGCCACTGATATTATCGCAAAGCACGCACAGTACAAACTACTAAAATCGCTTCTTCTTTTCTCTTATTTATTTTTTCTTAAAGGTGTTTTTAAAATAATTTATCACTACTTTTTCGTTTAATAAAAAACATAATAAAAGCTGAGATTTTTTTTTTAAATTTTAATAAAAATTAAAAAAAACTATGAGTCTACAAGCGTAAAAAAGTAATTTTGTTTGCAGCTTCAGCCACGGATTGCGCAGAAATGATGAATAGTTTTCGCAACTCGTTTCACATTATAAACGTTAAAGGACGGCCGTTCAGACAGGATAATTTAGTTTCGTGAAAGGATGGCTGCTTTTTCAGTTGGTCTCTAAATAAGTGAAGCTAAAACCTGGATGCACAAGTGGGATATACAGGGATACGGCTAAAGCAGACTTCAAGTGGGCCTTAAAATAATCTCTCAGCGTTTTCTACTTCTTCTGCTTCTACGTTTTTGCATCCCTTTCCGCTCTTTTTGATGTTTCCAAGTGTGCGTGTATTCGTAAGTCGGCTTGCTGCTGCTGCTGGTTTACCTTCTCTTCCCTCGCTGGTGTTCCCTCATTCGAACGAGACGCGGCTGGCGAGTGTGTGGGTGCGGGGCACTTTTAAGGGATGCGGTGTCACATAAAACACGCGGGAGCACAAGAGGGAGGATGTGGGGACCGGAAGTTCTTCTGCTGTGCCCGTGTGAACCGAAAACGCTGTGCGTACACGCTCCGATTGTATGAGCTAACAGCCAACAGGAAGACGTAAAACTGCCGCTTTTGAAATCCATAAATTATACGCGCCGATAAAATTAGCCATGGGCGACATTTTGCAAATTCGAATTTATATCAACCCAATGGAATTTTCTTCTTTTTATTTAAATGAATTCGGAAAAATGGCATAAAGTCTTCAAAATATATTTTTCAATTCTATACTTTAAATTATTGCAAAGAAAAATTAATAATTTATTTAATTTTTTTTACTTTTTCTAAAAAAAATAAATAAATTATTCATTTTTCTTTACAATAATTTAAAGTATGGAATTGAAAAATATATTTGAAACTTTATACAATTTTTTACTGTATCTGATTTACTAGAAGTTTTTAAAGTAAAAGCAGAAAGAAATAATTTAAAAAGCGACCTGCAAATTTATTTTGTTAAATTTTCATATGCAAATATCATAAGAAGTTTTTAATTTTTAATTCTGAGAATTGGGCAAACACAATCTGGCACTTCACACTTAGTAAATTGAAGCGCAGAAACTTGATAAGTTCGATAAGCTCTTGGAAAACTAGAAAACTTGTAGTCGCCAAACTCCAAACTTTTCCTTTCTTTACTTATAGAATCGGTACATACGGTTTGTGTACATTAAAAGCAAGAAGAAACCAACTGAAAGTGTTCATTTTAATTTTTTTAGCAATTTCCACATCTATTTTATAAGTAGCAAAATGTTTAAAAGTGGAAAACTTAAATTGCAAACCAAAAAAATGCATTCTAAAGTTGTAAAATTGCGTCTCCAAGATTCTTACTGTTAATTAATATAATAATTAATATAAAATTGCAAATCATATAAAAATTTAAATGATTTCTTCCGCAATTTTTTTTTTTAAGAAAAAATAATAATTTACCTTCATTGCGAATTGGTTTCGCAAAAAAATAATCGTATTAAAATTAATAAACAAGGTATTAAATTAAACTGAGCTGTAAAATAAATATAAATATTTAGTTTTGTATATAAAAATGATAGTTTTAATATAAAACGGCTAATTTTCGTATTATTTTTAATTTTATTATTATTTGCTATTTAAAATTTTGATTTAATCAAAACAGTCAGTTTTATGGGAAAATCAGAAAATCAGAGTGCCGATAATAAAATCAGAATGCACTTCGATACAGATATGAAACAAGGCTAAAGTAATAAAACCGGAAGTTCCGTTCTGGCATAATATTTATTATCGAATTATAGTTGGAAAAGTAGTTTCAAACTTTTATAATACCCTTAAGCGGACGCATGTATACGTGAAGGTCTTGCCAAAGAGGAAAAGCTGTGACATAAGTTTTAAAGAACCAGAATTCGATTTATGTCCAATTATTCCATGATTTACAGTTTGAAAATAACAAAAATTTATATTTTTGCTTTAAACACTTTTTTTTTAATAAAAAAAATATATTTACGATTTATAATATATAAAAATATTTTTAAATAGAATATTTAGCATATAATAAACCTTTTAAATTGGCAAAACTATCATTTAAAAGCTTAATTAACCAATTTTAAATTGTTTATACTGTTTATAGTGGTTGGTAACCCATCATACACTATTTTTAGTTCCGCCATTGGAGTCTCTGTAGGGAACGCGAACTCAGCCGCCATTTAAACTACATGTAAAAAAGTTAGTAACAAAGTCGATTTTCAGCCGTTTTAAGTTGTTTTAGACGCTGTAATAACAATATTATGTGTAATTTGCAAAACTACAACTTAAACAATCATTATTTTGTACAATAAATACTTAAAATTAAAAATAATCGACTTTGTTACTAACTTTTTTACATGTAATTTAAATGGCGGCTGAGTTCGCGTTCCCTACAGACAATTTTTATTGCATATTTGAACTTTTCGTTTCTGGGGCAGTTTTAAAACATTTTTTTCACTGTTTTCGCATGGAAATCAAAGAAAAGCAACTTTTTGATTATTTTCAGTAAAAAAATGGGCGATATTCCACTTAATATAGGAGATTCGGATAAGAATTTGGCTAAAAAATTCAAAAATTGATTAACTTTACAAAAATGTTCACAAAAATAAGATTAAAAAATCAAAAACCACTATAAATAATGGCGCAATGAGATTATTTATCTAATCCTTTAATTAATCCATTCAAATCCCAATAAAAATAAAAATTATTGTTTCCAACTAACAAAAATTCAGAACCTAACAAGTAACTCACATTATTCACAATAACATAAGCAATAATCCTTTAATTCCATACCATAAAAGCAAAATATTAATCCACAAAGACAGAAAGATTAAACCCACAGAAAAAAAGTCCGAATAAATTATGCAAAACGCGTCAAAAAAAAAAAAAAAAAAAAAAAACACTAATGGATTCACCCAAGTTAAATCCATTCGATCAATTATATTATAATTTAACGCAAATGCATCCTTTCATAATATCCACGCATGTAATATCCTGTACAAGTTGTATTCATCGTTAATTTATCGCTTACATTAAGTATACAACATCCTATAATCTATATGTATAGTTAGCTTGCAGAATCCATCGATCAATCAAATTTCCATGTTTTTTTTTTCATTTATTTTTTCTATGGGCGCGCAAAAATTAGGACCGCAAAGTTTTTACGCTTTGACGCGTTGCATTAATGCGAAAACATACGGGGGTGTTTTCCTCCACCGCATTGAATTAGCAGCTGAAAACCCTTTGTCGGCTGAAAGCAAAATCAATAGAAAATTTTAATTTTAATTTTTGTTAAAATTTTAATTTTAATTTCCTTTAAGGGGACATAATGAAAATTATAAATAAGTAAAAACATTTTATTATATTGTTCAAGTAGAAAAATATACATATTTACAAATTCATACAATATTTCTTTTCAAAAAAAAAAAAAAGAAAAAGAAAAAAGCCAGGTAGATATTAAAAAGAGAGTTTCATTAGGCGACTAGTGCGGTAACTAGTGGTTTAATAGTGATGGTGTTCGGGATGATTAGCATGTCCGGAATAACTGACATGGGCAATAAAACCGCTGTGTTTATCGGAAGTGTAGTGCACGTGACGTGTCCGGCCGTCGGGCTGGACCACAGTGTACTCTCCCTTCACAACATCCCCATCTCGATGCTCATTAGCCGTTTTAAAGTCGTGCGTATGATGGTCCTCCACGCCGTATTTGTATTCATATTTCGGATGATGCTGTTGCAACAACACATGATTAACATTAAAGCGTTTCAACCGGATTCGAAACCCAATTTCGACAACGATTAATTTTAATGGGCATTATAGCTTACGTGAGGCTCGTGATGATGATGTCCGTGATGGTCACTGTGTCCGTACACTGGGACTACGTGATTGTGAATGGAAGCGTAGGAGGACGCGTGTTCGGCGTATGCGATGCCGAAGATCGCGCAAATCACAAATATCTAAAAAAAAAATCAATTTTAAATTTTGCTTGATTTTTCTAAATTTTTCCTCTGGTAATTCTTTTAATTTATATTAAGAAATTAAGAAAAAAAAAAAAGAACTTACTTGGGCTTTCATTATTAATTATATTTAGTTATGAGCAAGTGGTTTCACTTAAGGATATCAGTGCGTGCGTGCTGATTGTTATTCACTGAATTTAAAGTTTATTGTTCGATGCTGTCTTTAAATATGTGTTCTCCCTCTAGAAGAAATGCAAAAAGTAATTGCTTACAGAACAAAAACATTGGATCCATAACGGCGGTTGGTTATTACATATTCACGCATGCATTACTTTCATTTTCTTATCCTAATCGTAACGATTAATATGTTGTTTAATATGTAAGAACATTATTTTTCTGTATGGAAAATGTTTTTGTACATTTCTATTGTTAAAATTTGAGGTTTTTTTTCAGAAAGAAAGTACTTTTGATTTGGTTTATCAAAAGGTTTGCACATTTAAATGATCATTTAACTTGTAAAAAAATGTAATGAAACTTTTAATTTAATTTTTTGTTTAATAAATACATCTGATTAACAAACTATTGCTTTGTTTAAATATTTAAGTTTGATTTTATTAGTTTAAAAAGTTTGCTTTATAATTTTTGAAATATTTAATTGCTTTTTAAATAAAAATATAAATTAAAATTTAATATAATTTTATAACAAATTTAAAATCTTTTTTTTATTTTTTATTTTGACTTTAAATTTATATTATTTTGATGTAAAAAGGCTGCAAATTAAATTTTGCTTATTAAAAATTAATTTGCAAAATATTTCAAAAATATGTCATTACAATTGTATTATTACTTGCAATAAATTTACATTTTTAACTTATAAACATTTACTTGAACTTTAATTAATTTTTAATTTAATTTATAATTTAATTATTAAATAATTTTAATAAATAATAAAAAATAATTTTAATAACATTAAAAATGGAATCACTTTAATCAATAAATACATAAAATTATTATTAAAAATAAATGAAAATGGTTTTACATAGTATTTAATTTTGCTATTAAAGAAAATAATATGAAAACCAATTTTAATTAAAAATTACGCAAAAATCTATATTTAACGAAAGTAATTAAAAAATTATAAAATTAATTAAAAACCACTGTCATTTTAATCAATAAATATAAAACAGTTAAAATTTTACATAATAAAATAATTAAAAATTAATATTTACACTTTCAAAAGCTTTTACTACCTTTAAATCAACCAAAAAGCATCTAAAAAACCATTGCAAAATTTAATAAAATTACTCTTGTAGCAAATTAAATATTTCGCATAATAACATTATATTATCTATACAAATAAAGAAAAACTTTGAGAACCAGGAGAGACAATTAATACATTTTCATGTCAGAAATGAAATTATGAGCCACTGTTGAGGCAATATTTTTAATAGCAATAAAATTAAAACGGATTGCATAAGGAAGCCATTAAAATGATTTACTTGTCCAAACCGAATTTATCCAATATGAGGCAACATTAGTTAGTTAAACTAAAAATCCGCAGAATAAACAGAATGAGCTTAATACCGAAAACAAAAAGGCAACAACAAGCAAGCGATTGAAGAAAAAACCATAATTGAAAAGTGTAATTAAATAAGCCATTTCTTCTAGAATTTGAGCGAAATAGAGCGTGTCACGAGATCTTATTGTAATGAAACTTTTACTAATTCATTTACCATACACGCATTTTTCACATTTTTTTTATGATTACTTTTCACTTTGTCGTTGCGCAACACTTCCACATACATAAATCGATTACAATTAAATTGCCTACACCTACATATTATTCAAATAAGTTGCATAAAATTTAATTATTATTTTTTCGAGCAGATTCTTTTGCATGAAATGCTATTGTTGGCTGTTATTTTTTTTTCGCATTTTTTTTTTAGCTAAAAGCAGAACGAATTAATGAATTTCACGCACCAACGGGTCATTATTAATGCAACTGCCGCTGCTCGGGATATGGATATCGAAAACAACCCCTGAAATTCTGGGGGACTCCATTGAAATAATTGCTGAAACAAAAATCGGGCGCTGCTGTTTTTCTTTCTTTGTTTTTTATGTTTATAATTATTTTTTTTCTTAGTATATTTTGTTCATTTGTATATATATATATATATATATATATATTTATTTTTATGGGTTCATATATTTGTTTGTGTGTGTGTGTGTGTTCGGAGGAAATTCATATATTATTCAATGTTAGTCAATAGAAAGTGAAACCGTTTCAATTGGATGGTTTCGGGTGTATATTGCATACAGAGGCACAGGAGGTAAGAAACACGCATTTTTACGCATTAAATTATAATCATCGAAAAACATAGCTTTATGTAATTGCATTTCCACAAAATTACTCAGCGTATGCGTGCACTGTTTGTGCTTCCAACACATGTATCACAACTCTTCTGAAGACATTGAATTAGTGATTTATAGCTGGGAGAAGATTAATCGTCTGTCAATTGATATTAGGCCCAATTTTCTACCGAAAATTTTATTTATACGCTTCCGATAAACTTCAAATAAACATTTATTATTATTATTACCTTTACTACTAAGAAAACTATGTAATATATGTTGTAATTTTTAAGAGTTGCATCGATGCTATCGGGGGTAAAATTTATGAGGGTGCGCCGAAGGTGCCCTGAAGTTAATAATACTGCTTGTAAGTCGGATGCTGGTGAGGATGATCGGCGTGTCCGGAATAAGAAACGTGCGCATTGAATCCGTGATGTTTGTCGGCCGTGTAATGAACCACTCTGGTCCTTCCGTCCGGCTGGACGAGCGTGTAATGTCCTTTGACGATGTCGCCGTCGCGCTCCTCTTCCTGCGACTTCTTGTCGTGCGTATGATGGTCCTCCACGCCGTACTTGTATTTATATTTCGGATGGTGCTGCGAACAGACAGCTTTTTATATGTGGAAAAGAAAAAAACCTACCCTGCAGGGCACGCATCGCTTAATATATCCTTACGTCGGGATAATGGTGATCTTGATGCTCGTGTTCCGCATGCACGAACTGAGATGCGTACGATGCCGCGTGATGCTTATGAAAATATCGCTCATATATTAATCATAACGAATTCTGTGTTTTTTTAGGGGTTGTTTCTTACATAAACAGGCTGAATTGGGTGAACAGCGTGAACGATATGTCCTACGTGGCCATTTACGTGATTAGTCACTGCTTGATATGAAGTGGCGTATGAATTGACCCCCAGAAATAAACAGCAGGACCACACAAAAATCTATTGATTTTTTAAATTATTAAGTTATTTATTTATTATTATTAGTAAATATAAACAATTTAAAAACATTGTGAATTATTGTGGTTGCACAAAACTTACTTTTGAAAACATTATGTTTGATTATTTTAGAACTAATTAAATGAATTAAGCGAAAACTGTGTTATTTATTGATTTTCCACTACTTTTTTATTGTATTTTTTTGCAACCCTTGTATTGGGCAAGACTTGGAGAAAAAGTAGAAAATGTAGAAAAGCAATAATTGTTGTAAAATGTTTCCTCCCTCGGATATATTGTATGTCTTAAGAGTGCTAAGTGAAACCCAATTAGTTCAAGTTTGTTGCAGAAATCAATGAAACAATCGCTGATTTGAACAGTCGGATATCGAAATCCGTTGTGTGCCAATGCGATTTAATATTTATTCTTGTATGAAAATTCATAAACAAACAATATTGTTACCAATAAAATAATAAAATATACAGTTAAAGGAATACATTAAAATTATTTATGAAGCAATTTTTGCATTGTTTTTTTTTCAGTGTAAAAATACAATGGAAATCGATAATTAGTGATAAATGGAATCCTGTGAATAAATTAAAGTTTGAAAAGTTAAAATTTAGGCATTACGAAATTTATTACTTCCGCAATAAAAATACAAATGTGGAGATTACTAAATTACATAAACAATTAACAATGAAATCTACCTGTGCAGTGTACAGTTAAGGTGAAAATGTACATATACGAGTATATAATGTAAATGCGCGAGAGTTTCTTTTTATATATATTTCTTGCGAGTTAATGAATTTAATTGTAATTCACGAGCGTTTAGGATATGCATCACTGCTGCTTTTCAATTATGCTTTAAATTTAAATTTAAAAATATTTAATTCAATTTAAATAAATTAAATTATTACTTAATAATAATTATTAATTAATTATTAAGATAAAAATTAAAAGACTTTTTTTTATTGAAGTTTTATTAGAAAAATAGATATTTTATAATACAAAAATAATTCATTATGTAAAAAATAATTCAGACAATTTTCTTCTATCGAAGACATTCGATGATATTATCAAGTTAAATCATTTTAATATTTAAAATGATTTAATGATGATAAGGGTGATCAGCATGTCCGGAATAAGCAACATGGGCATTGAAACCATTATGCTTATCGGCAGTATAGTGAACGATGCGAGTCCTTCCATCGGGCTGGACCAACTTGTAGAATCCTTTAACGACATCGCCATCGCGTTCCTCCTCCTGGGACTTGATATCGTGCGTATGCGAATCTTCGAC
>JASKGO010000162.1:0-32259 GCA_030556065.1 Holobus sp. GC000080
ACATTTTTTTAATAAAAAAAAAAAACAGGTAATGTTTACTTTTGAAATTGGAAATGATTTTTTCTTGAAGTCAGAATTTTTTTTTTTCAAAAATTGTTTAAAAATGGGCTTTTATATTCAATTTAAGAGATTATTTTAACGAAGAATGAAGAGCAAAACAATATTTAGGTAATTTTGAAATATTTAATATTGATTGAAAGTAATTGTTGGCGCTGGTATATAACAAAAGTTTTAGCTTTTGATATGGGGGCTATCTGTAGATCTACGACAGAACTTGTTTTCAGTTTGAAAACAGTATATTTTTGCCAATAAGATGCAAAAGACAATACATTTCGAGCAAATATTCTTTGCATTGAACCAATAAAAGTAACTTATTGAACCGAAACATGTCATTATTTACCTGAAGGAATTTTATCATCGATAGTTCCACTTTAGAATTTACACTCGCGCTGGCCGAATATTAAAATCTAGATTTATACCTTTTACGTGTGTAATATATATATATATGGGCAAGAATTATACCTATATTATCGTTTCTTGATATCTTACTGCGTTGTCCACAGTCGAAGGAAAAATAATAAATCAGGATTTTATGGAAAGGTATGCGGCCGTATGACATAAATCAATCTATAAAATTAACTAACGTTGATACTGCACCGTGAGACGCTATCATAGCCTGGAAATAAATATAAACTAGTCGCACGGATCGAACAAACTTAAAACGAACTAAACGAAAATGTAGGAAAAAAAGGAACAAACATAATAAAACCAAGAACAGACCGATATACTATATCCGACGAAAGATGTGCTCCTCATCAAACGCAAGAAGTGCTATATAATGAACTGTTTCTGTGTGTTTGAAGCACATGCAGCAGGCAGATAGAGAGAGGTGCGTGCAACTGCGACCGGAATTGATTTTCAAAGAAGGCAATTAAAATCTTTATGCGATCACACAAACTGTTATCGCAAAACGAAACGCGAAATGAGTCGAATGTCTACAATTTTGCATCGCAATAATTCACTCGCGCCGAGGAACGTCTTCCAATAAATTTCAGCGAAGAAATATTCCTGTACATTCCAAAGTAATTACCTCATGTAAATACCGCTAACAAGTGATCAATCTATCCGTGCAGCTTCGTAAGTTAATGTGATATGCAAATGTCGTTTGCTTAATCATTTCCTATAAAGCGAAAACCCATGAATTATTGTTATTGCAAACTTTGTTCATATACTACACACATAAATGACTCTCTTTTCGTGCTAACTGATTTAAGTTATTGCATAACAATTACTAATAATCAATAATTAATATACTAAGTATTACTAAATCAATAATAGTGCCATGGGGTATTCTAACAACATACGTTTACAAATTTTTAGGAAAAATGCAAACTTTCATATACAAAACGGAAATGGTAACAATTTTTTTTTAGGGAAATTTTGCCATTTCTATTCTATGTATAAACATAAAAAATGCTTGCTATCTTATTTGACAGCTTCAAACTATTGTTATTGATCAACAAATATTTATTTTGCAGATGATTATCGAGGAAAGTGCTCTCGGAAGCCACAAACGATTAATTTGGCGTAACTTCGTCATATTTAGTAAGTTGGTATAAAGTTCGGATTGCAGTTAGTGAGCTTTTCCACGATTACGCTTGTTGGCTGATGGTTGGTTGGTCGGAAAAAGTCTCTTGCAAAAGATGAGGAAATTAGCATAAAATGTCAATCGCGTTGTGGTGTGTTCATTCGCAATCCGGCCGCCAAAAGTTGACGGGGCGACCGAGTAATGGGTTCAGTCTCAACTTGTTATGACGCGATCCGTGCTCCGAATAACTAGACTCGTTACTTTGCTCGGGATTATCTTATATGTCACTTGGGTAAATACAGGCTTGATATATGCTTATTGGCAACAGTTAACCGTTGTTGGCTGTGGATCTATGGGATAGACTCAATGATGACTCGGGGTCTCAAGCGAACGAGCGACAAGAGGGAGCGTTTTTTAAGCATTGCACACCAATTATTAACCTTAATCCTCCCTCTATCTGTGTCGTAACACATATATGCGTAGAGGTAATAATACCTCCGTATGTATGGCAGCAGCAGCAGCAGCTTCAAGCATCTAATGAATAATCAAGAATGATTGCGGTGTGGCGCGAAGAGAGAGTCCAGAGGTGCCGTCCACGCGATCGATCGTAGAACTCGTTATTCGGACGACAGCCCCGTGAAACGCGCCTGATGCGACAAATCTCAATTCGTAAAGTTCATCCTATAGGGCGGACGGACAGACACACCACACACACACGCACACACATGCATGCATATACTCGTGTTCACACATAAGGGGTCTCCTCTCCTACATCGAAAACACAATGCATCTGCAAATTTAATCGCTGAACACGAAAACATTCCGTATACGCAAAATACATATAACTTACACTTTATATGTCCTACGTAAATGTTTGAATTTAGGCCGAACGTATTATGCGGACGCGATAAATTATTGTAATTGTGCTCGCACGTCAAAACTTCCAAAGTGTGTTTGCGTGCACGAATGCAGTAGATTTTTCCGACCAAACTGCCAGCTCTTTTCTTCAAATACGGCACTGCTGCTACTGCTGCTGCTGTTGCTGCTACCACCTCTGTTGGTACTAGGCGCGTTCCGACAGTCGATAAATAAATCTCTTATGTCGCAGGACAATGATTGCCGATTACGAGGACGACGACGCGCACTTTTGCCTTAAATGTCACGTGACAGTGATCGGGTTGGACAATTACATCAGCCATCGAAAGCGCACTTGCGGCACCAGTAATAAAACATTGTTGGACATACAAAAATCGCCGCCGTCGAGTACGCTCCTAACGCAGGACGATTCGTTCAATTTGAAGGCGGACGATTTTTTTTCGTCACTCGAATTACAGAGCAGCAACAAAAAGGCGACGAGCGGCCCCTCAACAAGTGGAAAAACTTGGAGCGGAATTCTTACAAGAAGTAAGACGTCAGCAGCAATTCAAGCAGCAAGTGGTTCTTCGGTGGTGAATAAGGACGATTTGCCGCAATCAAAGTCGGGGAAAAATGCATGGATCGGTGGACACCAGCTTAAAGAATTGGGCAGTGGTGATAACCAAACCAAACTTATAAAAGCTGTGGATAATTTGTCAAGAAACAGCTGCATTAAGAAGGACGAAGAGGAAGATATTCAAGAGGAATACCATGAGAATTCTGATGACGAAAGTGATGAATCTGAATTTGATGAAGATGATGATGATGAAGAGGAGGTCCCTAGGAATTACACGGGTGGAAAATGGATGCCTCAATGGAATGTGTCAGGAAGTGCTGCCACTGGTGGTAAGTGGAAACCGGCTAAGGCAAGATTAGAGTATACTCCTCCGCAAAACCACACGAAAGGCAAATGGAAACCAGGATCACCTTATAACATACCTAGTACAAGCAATGCCTCACCACCGGTGAACTACACAGGAGGTAAATGGAAACCGATCAAACAAGAAGATGAATTTCCTCCTCCTAGTCATACGAAAGGTAAATGGAAGCCCTGTCAAGAAGAGAAGAAAATGGAAGAGCCATTGAAGAAGAAGCGTATCAGTGAGGAGAATAGACCATTCCGCAAAGCGAATGGAAGCGTTCAGTATTGGTGTAATACATGTAATAGAAGACTGGCTTCTAAAATAGTGTACCAGCGGCATTTGAAATCGGTTTTGCACTACAAGCGCACCCTGCAAGAAGCCGAGTTCGACGACTCGTCGCATTTGAATACAAACCTCGATAAAGAAAGCAAAAGAACAATACATAAACCTGTTGAATATTGGTCGCATACCACCACCGCGACAGCAGAAAACAATGAAGACACTATGAAAAATACTATGACAGCGGGCAAAAGAATGCGCAGAAAAATTTATGCAAAATGTGAGGTATGCCGGTCTCGTGTAACATCTTTGATGATGGGAAAGCACTTAATCTCTCATTATCACTGCAGAAAGGGCGATATCAGCACGCCAGAAGCTCGCAAGATGGTCCTCGATAACATACACAATATAGTGCTGCAATCGCCCTACCAATGCGGTGCTTGTAAATTTTATTGCAACACGCAAAATTACTTCTTGAGGCACTGGAATACGCGGCGGCACATCGAGACCATTGAAAGCACCCGAGGTATTATATGGTGCACCTTCTGCAAGTTCTCTTGTTCCAGTACCGAGAATCAAACAATGTACGAGCATTTAATTTCGCCCGAACACGACGAAGTTATTTCGGTCATCAACCGATCCGTGCCTTTGATCATCCGGAAGATAACGCCGGTCGAATGTCAAACGTGCCATCTAACTTTTATCCTGAACGTCCAGTTGCGCAAACACTGCGAGGCGGAAGGACACCCTTATTGCGATACCGCCACCGACGAATACCAGCAAAGAAGCACCTGCTCGATCTGCCACAAGGTCCTGCACTCGACCGTCGCCCTCCAGCGTCACATCAAAAGACACGAATTCAAGATGTTTTTCTGTTCGCAATGCAGTGCGACATTTAGCACATTTGAAAGCATTAGTAAACATCGGAAAACACACAAACAGCCCAAATTTAAGGATTCCAAGAAATGTCTCTACTGCGAAGCAAGTTTCACCGACAAACAGGACTACAAGGAGCATTTGAAGGACCAACACCCTGAACACTCATACGATTGTCCTCATTGCGGTGCAAAATTTAGCCTATCGCAAGAACTGACCACGCATTTAAGGATGAAAGCGTGTCGCCTTCAGGAAACGAGTCGGACCAAAGCGAGAAAATGCAACTTGTGTTCTTTTAGTTGCGACGCACTTTCGGAATTGCTGTTTCATAAAGCTCTGCACGGCGATTGCATCCAGATCGAGAGCAGTAATCGGCGCCAACCATTGTACAAGTGCGCTTTCTGTGGTAAATACTTTCCGAAGTCTTCATTACGATACCATCTGCAGAACCACACTAATGAAAAAACGTTCGAGTGTGATATGTGCGGTGCTAAATTCGCCCGTAAAAACAACTGGATTTATCATCTGAAGAAGCACAAAGACGTGGAATTCCGCGGCAATGTTTACAAGACGTGCACCGAAAAGAACTTTTTGTGTTCCACTTGCGGCGCTAAATTTTCAAGCAAGTAAGTATACGCAACCCATACCCTAAGTTTTTCCTCCAATGCGCTTTTTTGGTTAAATATTTAAATATCTTATGTCGGGAAGAGTGCAAAAACTACCCTCGATGCGCGGCATCGCATCGTTAATAAAAGCTTGACACGCGGTAATACTTTTGAAAGTGTTGAATTTAACACCCCTATAACTCTTTTAACGGCAATAACATTGCTCATAAACGGCAACTATCTTTGTGCCTTTTAATTTATGACGCTTTTAACACATGATCTTTCTTTGTGCCTCGGCCGAGATAAAAATCGTGCAGTGTGCGCGCGCGAAGAGGGCACCACCGAACGAACGAACCAGCAACGAACGCGCGACTTTGTAATTATACCGAACGCACACGTATCATTAGCGGTGATGCGGCGGTGGTGAAAAAAGTTGCACCCCGCTTGCGATGCGTTTCGCGTTTTACTGCTGCGCCGAATGAGACAGACGCACAGCTTGGTGCACCTGCAAACGCATTAAGCGTCGTAAATCGAGCGGCGAACTGCTCAACTCGACCCGTAATTTATGTTTCATATTTTCCGCTAAACGTACAGTAATTAGAGAATTGTGGTCGCCGTGAAATATAGGTGAAGGGTTCGGAATGTTTATGGCAATGGTGAGTGCCTCAAGCTGCATCAGATACGGTGGCCTAACGCCAAACATTTAATCGCTATACACGCGGTGCTGCTGCAACCAAATTATAAAAACTTTGATTTATTTCTGCATATGCAATTACAAGATACACAACTGTTCAGATACATATCGTGAAATAGTCTCTGCGTAAAATGAGGTGGAAAATATTCGGCTTATATATTTGAATATTTATGTCTTCCTTATATGAATGCATAATACTTAAAAGATTTCTTTTTTCTCAATAATTATTATACGATTTACAAAAACACTATTCATTTTAATACTTTGTTTTTTGTAAAAGATTGCTGCATTTTTAAACTATTAAATTATTAATGTAGTATAATAATTAAAAAATATGGAAAGAACAAAGGTCAACGAAATAAATTTAAAGAAAAAAGCAATTCCGAATGGCCTTTTAAATCTAAAACTATTGTGATTTATTATAAGAAACTCTATATGATTAAAATTTAATTATTCACGATATATTTTTCTTGTCGTGTCTATTGTTTCCATTTGATGGAATTGTTTGTTATTGGCATAATGCAAAAATCCTGTTTGATTTTAAAATCCGTTTACCAACTGAGGCAAATTCATCATTCAATTTTTTTTAAGTTGTTTATAGATATTATATAACTTTGGCAGAAATTAATTTATTACCATTTATTTATCAAACGTGATTAATTTATTATTTGACATACTTACCATATTATATGATTAATAAATTGCAAATTATTAGTTTTATCATGGAATTTTTCAAATTTACATAAATATTATTGAAAAAAAATATTATATTTTTTTTTTAATATCAACTTAAAAGAAGTTAATTAATTTAAAAAAGATTGATCTCATTTCTAATAAATAATAATGGTCAAGTCTCAAAGCGCTTATTCAGGATGAGTAGTCTAAGATTGTTAAATAATTTGTTCAGACATAGTTTTCTTGAGGAAAATACTTTTAATTTGGATTTATCGAAGGTGTGATAGAAGGAAGAAAATACATTTGCTATAGGCAGTTGTTACGGCATTAAAAGGATAAAATTGACAATAAAAAATTACATTTATAAAGTAAAAGGTTATTTATAGAAGTCCATCAAATTCAGTTAAATTCCAGGATTTCGAAGATGTAATATTTAGATGTTCTAATTAAAATTCAAATTTAAGGGTATTTCTAAATTGTAAAACTTCTATTCAAAAAAATTCCAAGGATTGAATATTACAGAAATTTGCTTGTTTATTGAGTTCGCTATGATTTAATTTGATAACTTGCTAATTATACCTAGAAGTTTACTTTTCACAAAAAATTACAATTACGTTTATTTCTTAAAAAATGGTGCATTTGTCGTTAATAATAAAAGTCCTTAGAAATTTTGCAATGAGTTTTGTTTAAAACACAAATATCTTTGAATCGGAGAAATGAGAAAAACATTTCCAAACTCTAATCGAAACTTAAATAGTTGCCGTTTTATCGAATTATAAAAAACGGTCTTTTTAATTATTAAAATCCAAATAATGAGAGGAAAAGTCAATTACTGGGGAGAATTAATTATTCTAAAGACATTATTAAAAGCCAAATAAATGTTTTCAAATCAAACAATTGTTAAGAATATTCAATATATCCATTGACAATGAAAAGAAGAAGAAAAATATTTTAAGAAAAAATCAATTTTTCCAATTAGAAAATTGTCAATTTGTTATTCTCGATTTTAAGCATTTAATTTTACACAATTAAAAAAATCTTGCAAATTAACTAAAATCTGAACGGTAAGCTTGCAGAGAGGACTACTCATCTACTATCAATGTCAATCGTTTTTAGTTTCTTATGTAATAAGGAACGCCACCTGCGCAAGGCCATTCAGTAGGCATTAGTGGTGACCGGCCGGGCAGCCAGGACGACATCCCGAAGAGCGAAGAAGCGAGACGCGCGGTCATGATTTGCAGTCATATAAACAATTCGTGCAGTAGCGCTCGGCTACTTAGTCCCCACTATCGCCGCCACCACCAACGGCAAGGACAATGTCTGCAGCAGCCAGCCAGGCAGCCAGCCTAAGCGCAGACATTTGCCTAACGTATTATCTCATAATTCCCTGAGTTGTGTTTAAGTAGCACCGTGGACTCACCAGTTGATATATGTATGGTACAGTAGACCTGGCCGGTCTAATGTATGCTTAAGTTATTTACCCCCAGATGGGGAGTTTTAGTTCCTAGTTGGAATTAGTATGGGTGCCTCTAGTTAAGATTTATATACCGCCGGCTGAGGTCCTTAATAAACACGCACCTTATTTACGAGTCATCGAGGACTCTAAAAATCGTCCTATAGGTTCGGACCTAGCTCTTCTTCTCCTCCGTTTCATACTCCACATACTCCATACCTATACGGCCTATACCTATACAGATTACCCATATGAAAGTATAGGTGTGGATTGCACATAGGTCCTGTCGACATCGACCGCAAACGTGCACTTTATTGCCATTACATTACATTATTATTATTTCAGCGCGCGACTCGAGCTGTAAATTATTCGAGCGCGCCCGCGTTCTCAAAGAAAACTACCTATGTGTGTCCTCCTATGCACCGCGAATAACGTGTCAACCCATAAAATAATTAAATTTATGTTTAGCCGTGTATACACTATTCCGACCGCTTATCACGGCTACATAAACTGACGAGAGGAGCGCTAGCGGACGGAAAAGTGATGGAAGAAAAAAGCGCGTCCACGTACTATAAGTGAATTACTACCAAGATGGGCAACTTGTCCACTATACACTCTTTTCAATTTTAATGGCATTTTAACAGCTCACTACTCTCGTTACATTCGCATACGTATGCATGGATAAACAGGCGATCGGATGCTTGATTTTTTTCCTCTTCGGACTTTTTTTTTTCTCTTCTTTTTCTCTTTCTTGTAAAATTGGTTACCTGTCGGTATTTATAACTCAAGGACGCGCAATAGTATTCCATTTCGCCTCAATTTAATCAACATTTGCATTCCTCGATTATTATATTGCTAATAAATGTATACTCCAAAGCGTTGAGTTAAACCGATTAAGGTTATATCATTTGTATAAACTAGTGCGTCTCTGATTAAATGCGGGCCGTTTTTTGTTCCAATTAGATTTGCATACATTTTTGTTTTCTAAAAAAAGTAACTTTCTTGGTATCTAGTAGTTTAAATCAGCATATTTATTAATTGTAGCTATATCTTGTGATCATAAATTTATTACTCCCTCCCCCCATATAAATAAATTATTAATTTTCGTTAAACCGTCATGGAAGTGACTTTAAAGAGTGAGTACGATAGAAAAAAATAGTTTTATTTTATTTGCATGGTAGAGTCAAACTACAGAATTCAACTTGGGATGCTTTGTTTATAATTACAAAATTAACATTTATGATTGGTATTATCAAATGTTTTTGAAACTAGATTCAATTTTACCATATCAAAAATTTGGTTGAAAGTGCTCGTATTATTGGTGAAAAAACGAGTTTCTATTTATTGTCTTTCTTCCAAAAAATGTCCCGATATAAAAAAATATTTCCTGATGAACAAGGTGCTTTTGGTTTTAAATGAAGGGGTTACCTTTATAGTAAAAATTAATGCACGTAACACAATTTTTCAATTTCCTGACATAACTGTTTTCAATTCATTACATTTGAAAAATATTTTTAGTTTTTGGTCACTTACTTAATTAAATACTGGGAGTGGATGTCAATTTTGATATTTAATATTGAACACCCCAATTATGTTTTAACATTTTGATTCTATTTTAAAAATAAAGATTTAAAAAAAAATTATACTTTTCAAATTTTTGCTCTCTTCCGGTTATTTTTTACAAAATTTTCAGGAAAAATTTCAGGAAAAAATCGTATCTTTCATATTTTTACCATATATTAATCAAATCTTTTTTATTATGTTTCCGTTATGGTAACCGCGAAACCGCTACAAAAAAAAAACAATTTAATTTAATTTCATATTTCTTGTCCTTGGATAAATCAACTTTAGTGTTTTATGCACTTCACTTATTTTTTCTCTAATAATTTTAGCGTTTAGCCTATAATGATTTGGATTACTTCCTTTTGATTTCTTTGTTGGGTTATAGTTCTATTCTAGTGTTTCTTCTTTAAAGTAATATTAAATTAAAGCTTGGTTTACTAGATCCAAAATTTGAAAAGTCTTTTTAGCCACATAACTTCAATTTGGAAATTCACATTTCTGAAATACAATTATTCACTAAAAATTTTAGTAATTAAATCAAAACTAGCTTCGAATATTTTAAGAAAAAAGAACATTTTTGAATTACTATTTATATGTTGGGATATTGAAAGCTTCATTACCTCTAGTGACTGGAGTCGAGTCCATTCACTCTGAAGATTAAATAAATTCAAAAAGTAATAACTTTGCAGCGTTAGCGGTTGAATAAATACAAATATCAAATTAACAAGAAGACGAATAGAGGAAAATTCTCTGTAACTGTGCTTGTGTACTATGGAGTCGGTATAAGATCGCGTGGCGTTTCGATCATAAAACATACATCCACGTCATTAAAGGCAGTTATTAACGCCGAGATATTGATAAGTTTCCGAACTTTTTTCCAGTCCCAATAAATTACGTTTATTTCTTTAGTTTGACAACCAGTTAATCATGCTGTTTATGCGACTGACTCCAGATTCCCTTCAAGAGTAAATCATTGCGCGCCTCGAAATTACTTACGCAGAGGTATACGCTCAAACCGGAACTCTCGGCAGAGTTGCAATTAATCGCCGGACGCTAATTGAGATTTTTCCCCGACGCGACAATATATTTTACCGGCCATGGCCAATCAATTACCATCAATTTTATGCGGCTTTAAGTGCGCCTCGTCTGAATACAACGACAACGACAACGACGGCCGGTGCGGATGGCGAACGAAGGCAAACCATCGGCGGCGGGAAAGGGAAAACTTTAATTCCGAAAGTTGTTTGTTATAAAATATATAGTGGTTATTACAATAATTCACTTTGAATGATATTCTGAGGACCATTAAATGTTAAGCCCGAGCCTGAGACATTGCGACGAGACATCCAAGCAACGTCACACACACACACACACACACACACACACACACAGACGGACAGCCAGACACACTCCAAGCAGCACCACCCGTAAAACGGCATATATCCATCCAATGTTTCCTCCCGATACACCGAAACTTTGCCCATTCGTTCTGGATGCAATTATCATATATTCTATCAGTATGACACTGGTAACGGCGCGATCATGCAAAGTAGACGTCAGTCTAGTGCTTTTGCAAATCACCGCCAGCACTACTCCGAAATATTTTTCGCTTTGCGTTATTTATTAAGCCCGTCCGTGCAACGATTCCTTCGTTTCGCGATTTACGACGTTTCCTTTTGCCATTTTGTTTACCCGCAATATAACGAGCGCAAGCCAAGGCATAGGCGCACTCAAAACGGTTAGCGTCATAGCGGGGTGTGTTGGGGGAATATTAATCACCAGTAATTACTCTTTGCATATACCGATTGTGCATATATTGTATGCTGTATGCTAAAGTATTAGCTATTTTACGGCTCTGTGCTAATAAGAATAACGATTACGAGTGTACAGTTTATGATCGCGTCTCGCATAAATCTCCAACGCTCAATCGTCATTCAGAGTTCATACTTCAGACGATCCGAATTACCACAATAAGCATCTGATTTTATACTGTACTGTAATATTATACTTCATATTGGAGATTGTGAATGCTGCTAAGTTATGCTTATTACAACCTTGTAGTGTTATTTTGTGTGATTTGTAATTTACGTGCTGCATTTCGCTTGCACCTTTTTTCCATTTCTTTGTTTGAATGCTGTTTCAGTTATTTGTATTTTTTTATGTGCGCAAAAATTACCAGTCTGGTATACGAAAATTAAAGAAACCAATCCTGAAAGAAAAGGAAAAAAATATTAAAAATAATCCAGTCCAGAGATGCATTTTGGATATGGTGATAAAATGAAGCGGCGACCCTTTAGTTATTGATGATTTTGGAAATTATTTCGTATTGATTTCAAAATTAATGAATTTATTCTACTATAAAGGGTCTTTTTTTCAAATCCCTATTTAATCTAACTAAGTTTTCAATATTCAATATTTCAATATTTTATATTTTACTTAAGACAATATTTTTTTTCTTATTGGCAATATAAAACTGAAACACCAAAACCATATTTATTTTTGTTGAGATATTAGAAGCAAAGAAGCCTCAATTTTAACTGTTTAATTTCGTTGCAATGCAAATGTTATATCTCAATTTCAATGGCATTTTTAAACCGTATTTTTAGTTTTCTACTTTTACTAACTAATAAGTCTCGTTGCGTGTTGATGTCTTCGGAAAAAGGGGTGCAAATGTGTCTGGGCTGAATTATAATTGGCGATATTTGATAGTGCCGATCGCAGAGTTGTGATTAACTCTAATCACGGTAATATTAGGGAGTTTTAGTGGCGCGAAGAGCATTTGGTGGATTGGGTGCTTACTCGCAACGTATATGGCTCTGTGTACAGCTAGCTGTCTGCCTAGGCGTCGAAGGGGTAATTACTATTTATCACCGGATCGAAGAATAAGAAGCGCGCGCGTATATGACGCTACGACGCTACATGCCAATCTCTGGCAAGCGAATTTTTAAGCCGCACTTGGGATTTATTGCAGCGCACTTTTAAGCCCTTGGTGCTCGTAAATTTCGACACAGACTTCTCTCTCTCAACCTGCACAAATACACGTACATCACATGCAAAGGGGAAAAAACAATAGCCCGGCCTTGATCGATGTATAAGATTTTGAAATTGTTTTCGACCTAAGAACTATAGGTAGTTTATTATTGATCCAATTCTTTTCAGCTAATTTTTTTAACTAATAATACGATTTATTTTGAAAATAATTATTTTTTAAGAAATGTGAAAAAAAAAATTGTTAGGAAATATTTTAGGCTTTATTTTTAGACTGAGAAAAATAAATTTTGATCACTTGCTTGGTTCATGCAGGATGTCCAACCGAAATTTATTTAAAAACCAAATTTATGGACTTATAGCGGATGTCAAAAAAATGATCAGTGTAATAAAAATAACGCCGACAGTAATTGATATATTTGTAAGCAAAAGAAAAAAAGAAAAGCAGACAGCCTTTAACTGGAAACACGAAGTGGGCAAATAAATATATAAACTTGGATAAAGTGTATCAAAAAGTGCAGTTAAAAAGGAATCTATAAATTTTTCTCTTCTTTCAAATGTAAAATAATTTATCGTGCGGCCGACTGGGCGTATTACATTTAGTAGACGAAGGCAAAGAGAGAGAGAAACTCTTTGGACATTGGGCGGCCTCTTGGGCGCTTATAAATCTGTCATAGCGATATTGTATTGATGTTATTTATGTAGAAATCAAGCAGTACCATCATTCCCATCAATCCCACCGAGCCAGCCAACGTGCTCACTCCTCTCGTTTAATACCATCTCTATATACTATTCACTCACTCGCTCGCACAATGCGTTGAATCGTTTCTTCCTTTCCTTCCTTCTCTTCGCTCATCTTGTGATTAGTTGATTGCCGACCTGTTTTTCTTAATTACTTTTTATAGACGCACACTCTATATGCATGTCCGTTGTTGTGTTTTAATGCGGTTCAACTTTTTTTGATTGTGATAATTTATAGCCCATTGAAACAATAAAATCATAGATGAGAATTTTGGGGTAGGTAAGAATTGTTTATGAAGGAATAAGCTTTACGATCTGAGACACATGCGGTTCAAACGATTCATGCCGCTCGTAGAATTATGATTATATCTTCGTGTCTTTCTTTAGTAATTACATTCATTTTTTGCGTTTTAATGTAACAATTTTGATATCAATTTTTGATCTTTGTCTTATCTTCATCCCTTAGTACCCATAATTTTAGTTGAACTAGAAAACATTGTAACTTTTTTCAATCAATATTGCAAACTCTTTAAAATCATGTTTTTGATTACTAATTCTTAAATTTGCATATCTCGATCGATAGTTAACTTCACAAATTTACCGAGCGTAGAATGAAACTTCATAGATTTAAAAAAAAAAACAGATGTTTGGTTTAAAGAACCAATTTAAGTTAAGAATTGTAATATTTATGACTTAATTTATAAATGAAGAATGTTATGATATTCTCTGTTGGAACACCGTTGGAAGCATTCGAACCAAAATCAAATTTCATTCTAATGAACTAGGGAAACTAGTGAAAGGGCGAATACCTAAAACCTTAACTTTTAAAAGATGAATTTATAACTTATGTCATGCAACAAAACAAATAAACTAAAGTCATTCATTTTTAAGAACGCAAAAATTTTCTTCATTAAAAAGAAAATAAAAGCTCAGGTAACTCCTTATCTAAAATGGTTTGAATTAATTTAAGGGATTCTTATTCAGTTATGCACAACAAAGTAAATATTAATTATGAAAAAAGGACTTTTGCAGTCACTCACCGTAAAGACGTCGATCGTAAATAAGTGCATCTTTAAGACCTTCTTATATCACATACAATATAATACTTATAGGTATTATGATTGAGCAAAATTCCAGCGAAAAAATCGAATTTATGTCATGTGATTAAAGAACCTGCAGTGATTATTACGGTGCGTCTCTTTAGTGAATGTTTGTCTTTTTATTATATGTATACTCCTGAAGAGTTATAAAACGCGACGGGCCGTATGATAAATATTATTCACGTTGTTTCGTTATTTACACTCATATATGATGTTGTTGGGAGTTTATGTTGAAGTTAAAATAAATGGCAGCAGCACCATAAAAACAGAATTTAATAAATAAGTAGAGGAAAAGTATGCTGCTTATATTTATCGTATATTTTGTTACTAATGACATGAGATATGTCCCGGTCAGGTGACAAAGCTTGGGAAGCGATGCCGTGTAGTGCAGATTAGCGACCTATAATGAGTGACTTATGACGAAAGTCGTTAATAATATGCAGAACCTGTTTAGTACTACCAATGTATGTACTGTACAGCTGAAGAGGTAAAGCTCTTGCGCTTGCTTCTCTTAATATGCGGCTGCAGCAGCATCCGCTCGCAGCTCGCGCTACTTGAATAACATACGATTTTCTTTCGTGCACTCGCACTGCTGCGCTTACTTACTCACTTTTTACACGTTTATACATTTTCGCTCAGTCGCATCTTTTACTGTCACAATATTGCCAATTATGGCTTTACATTTATACCGTCCAATTAAATAATCACTGGGGATGCTCAAGTAAAATTAATCATTGCTTCTTTACAAAGAAAAACTTCTTATCCGATGTGACGTCACTACTCCTTTCCTAAATTGATTTGAAAGCCAAAAAATAAGTATTATTTTAATAGTATGTTTTTTTTTCTCAATAAATAAAAATGATTACAGAAGAATTTGCATTTTGAAATATAAAAATTAATGCACGGCACGGATTTTACTTAAACTAAAAGTTGCCTAAGAAATCCAAAAAGTGATAATAGGCTACTTGACTAATTTTCAAATATAGGCTAAATTGATCCAATATTGATTTATTAGAATGTATGTATAAATAATTTTGACTAATTCGCATTAGTTTTGCCAAATATTTAGTTTAAAATTTGAATTTAAATGTTCCCGCCAAAACGCTATGGCGTCCAGTGTGACGTCATTTATTAGTGCAAGGGGCGCGCTTATGAGAGTTTAGCACTGTTTATATAAGAGTTTTACGAATTAATTTATCTAAAGAATTGCAAATATACTGGATTTTTGGAGGATAAGGAATACAAAATCGCAAAAAACTTGTCAAGTGCCTTTATTTGAAAGTTTACTACAATTAAAAATACTGAAAAACGTTTTATTTAATTGCCTCTTGAGGCTAAAAACAATCCGATCATGATCACATCAATTTTAAGCAAGTTGGAACTCTCCGCTTTTATGATTCCCGATTCCATGTTTATAACGCACAAATAAATAAATAGAAAGATAAAATAAAAATTCAATAGCATATTTCACTGCCAATTTTTTAATAAAATTATAAGAATTATGAGATTTGATTCTAATTAAAAAAATAATTTTGAAAGCAGTGGTTTTTTTCCTCCCTATTGTTTAAAAAAATCTCTGTTTTAAAAGAGGGTGGGGAAATGTATCTTTCATTATCAATTGGATAGCAATTCAATTTCGGATTATTCCAATTATTTGGCGAGAAAAATTGTTTTGCATGTTTTAAATTGTGACATTTTCGTAAAAAAGAGAAATTAATATCAAAAACATTTTGTAATATAAAGATAAAACAAAGAAAATGCAAAAAGTTAAAGAAGCTGTAAGTGAAATTACAAGTTTAGTTTGGTCGGTGTTGTTGTCGACGGACTTGTTGTCATCTCATCATACGTTTCGTGCTAATTTGGCATCGGGGCAAATTTATTCAAATTTCAAGGAGGAAACAGCTTGAGCTTAAGGTGAGCGCAATTTGCAGTAAAAGTAATAGAACACGGATAGAACGTGGAGCGCACAAAGATGGACAAGTTGGATAGCGGTGCCTCAATACTACCCACTACACAATTCTAATTAGAGTTTACTTTTTTCTTTTCTTCATCTTCTTATATACTATACTTACACTTGCATACACTAAACATCTGTACAATCTTTCCTTCTACTTCGTTTTCATTGTAATTTTTGGCTGAAATGAATGACAAAACACAAGCAAGGGTTGTTTTGTTGTTTGTCCCAGTGAAGCTGATGCTGTTGCTGGTGCTAGTGCTCGCCTGATGAGATAAATAACAATATAAGGTGCTTTTAAAAGTAGACGCGTCGGGTCGTCATCGTAGATCCACGTTAGCACCAGAATGCTCATTAACGTGGAGCTTGATTAGAGTTGATATGATTCTAGCGCGTAACCGCCATCGCATGTGCACGAACAAACTTCACTTAACGATTTCTATTAACGGCACAATGAAATTGCTCGCCTGCCATTCGCTCTTTGTCTCTCCCAAACGATCCTTCCTTCACACTTTTCTACACCCACACACTCTCTAAACATATAGCTATACATACATATATTATTATTTGCTCGTGTGCATTGGTGTGCACGTTGACTTCTATATCCATACTTTTTCACCTATACTTCGTTTTCATTTCGTCTAAATAGATTAACCTATGTATATTACCTAATAAACTCGAATGTTTCCACTCGTTTTTGAATATTATAGCTGAGATATTACCTTTCATTTAGTTGTTCCATTTCGAATTTATTTTTCATGTTTGAATTTTATTCAAATGATGAATCATTATTATTATTATTAATTTTTAATTAACAAGTAAAGTATAACTTTACAAATTAATATTATAAAAAAGTAATTAATAAAATAGCATTTACAAGAATTAAAGGTTTTTTTGGTGGCAGGTTTACTTTTTTATGTAATTTTATACAAATATTTTTTTAGTACAGCTGTAAGTAACATATGAAATTCTTTTATTTTTTTATTACTGTTATAAAATTATACAGGGTGGTTCACAAAAGCGGGAGCCTATCGATATATGAAAAACCATAAAAGGACACTTCCATTCCCAATTGAATCAAGTGCTTCATTTTTTCAAAATATTATTAACTTTATGTTACTTCCGGTTATACCGTCATTTCTTTTATTTAAATGGAACAACCCATATTTTTTTATATTTTGATTCTTAAGTAAAAACAATTTTTCTATTGCACTTTCTTTTTGAAATATCACCCATTTCCAATAGAAAAGAAAACATTAATTTTTATGCTGCTGGTATTACACGGTAATTGTTAATATTTTGTTTTCGATGCTAAGATTGTTTCTCTAGGTAACTTAAGACTAGTTCTTTTTTGGCATTTTTTTCTGCTGAATTTACAAAATAAATAAGAAAATGTGAAATTCCATTTCAAATTATAAATATATATATTTGGATTTTAATATTTTTATAAATTTATTTCTGACATCCTCTACAATTTTTATGATAAATAATAATTATTGAAAAGCCTGGACACTCATTTTAAGAATATTTAAAACAACTGTTGTTATTATTTAGTCCAGAAGTGGAAGATAACTTTCACGTCAAGTAAGACGTGGAAAAAAATATTTTCAAAAAATTATTCATAATTTATTGTTCATGTCGGAACAAAATAATACAATGAAATTTTTACGTATTCATTTAAAACATTAAACATTAGACCCTTTTCCAACTTTTTCAGAAGAGATAATTTAAGATAAAGAAACTTATTGTGAGTTAGAATTCATATGGAACAACATGTAAATTGTTTAAATTTAAAGTTGAATTACATTTTTCTGTAAGGCTCATCAAAATCAAATTATTGAGACACCCCCTGTATCGGCATTATCTTAAAAAGCAAACCAAATAGAAAAAAACTTCTTGCACAAAATCCTTTTTATTTTTCAAATAAATGAAAAGAAATTGATATGAACATCTGCTATAACCGGAAGTGGTCACGTGCGAAAAATGTTTCAAGTAGAGCGATGGGAATAATTATTGACCGCAAAAAAATTATATTTGCAATAGTTTTCCCAAAACTATTAACCCACCAATTAAAAAGAAAATTATTGGCTAAAAGAAACGCTTTAAATTATTTTAAGCTTTTTATCCCCTAAATTTGTTACAAATTTAGAATTTTTTATTTACATAATTTTTCCCTTGACTTGAATTGATTTTAAATTTTGATTTTGAAGATAGTAGCGCTTCTTGTTATACTGGAAATCGTCATCAACTTTATTACCTTAAATGACATTCTATATTTTTTATTTTCTTTGGAATTGCCGTTAAAATAAAATACTATTGGCACTACAATTGCTTGCATTTATAGTTTAAAATCTTGAACATTTTGGGAAATTTTTTGTTATCAGAATTGCAAAATTTGCATATCTTTTCATTTGTCTGACTCTAAGTATATAATTAGTTAATAAAAATAAAACCTCATTTAAAATGTTACCCCTGAAAATCTTAACTCCTACAAAATACCGCATCATTTTGATATAAACTTTTCTGCAAAATCTATAAAGAAAACTTTATAAACATGAAAGGAAAAAATGTGCATCTTGCAATTGGCACCTTGACCCTACAAATAAATAAAGGAAGGCGCTCGTTTCATTCTATCATATATGCCGTTGGTGCCAGAGCCAAGGACTATTTATTAACTAGTCCTGTCAGCTTGTTCGATTAGATGGGCTCTTTCCAGCATACGTTTGACTTGTTTATTAACACCGTATACGTCATAAATAGAATGATTTGTGCTTATTAAAACTCGGGAAGAAATAACTTTCTCGCGCTCAACTATTACACTATATTTTCCTTGATTTTAATTAATAAAATGAGTGGCCGGGAATAGGGATATTATTTTGTTCCTTAGCTTATTTAAGCAATGACAGATTGCATTTTATTGTTTCATTGTAAATTTCAGTTCGACACTGAGGAAACACATGATGATTCATAACGGGAAACCGTTCAAGTGTCCCGAACCGGGATGCATTTACTCTTCGCGTACGGCGGCCGATTTGAAGGTGCACAGGGCCAGTCACAGCGACCAGAAGAGCTTCGAGTGCGACCTGTGCGACTACAAGGGTAAATCGAAGCAGCAACTGAAAAGGTAGCATACTTCGAACTAGATAAATTAAACAAACACCGTATAGTGTGCTCGCTTAATTGACAGGAGCAGAAAGGCTGCTTCAGCGTTCGCGTAATTAATGTCCTTATCTATCCAGAATCACCTAACCACTCTTCGTCTTCTTCTTCTTCTTCTTCTACGTGTCTCCTACTCCTCCTCCTCCTCTTTCTCCATCTTTTTTCTTTGCTTTGTAGACGTCTTTTCATCCGCTCAATTTTTTTCCCGGTTTTCTCTTTTTTTTTTGTAAAGTGTGGATATATTGTTCACAAGCTCGTGTTGGAATACATTTACTTTGTTTTATTAAGTGATTTTAATTTAATTTAATGGTTCTATTTGGGTACTTTTTTAAATCTTTTTATATTGCAATTTTTTTTATTTCATAAAATTTAATTTAAGTTAAATATTTCACATTAGAATTTTTTTGATATATCTGTTTCCAAAATCACTCATCAGATGTAAAATTAAAAAAATAATAGTAATTTTAACAGCAGTAATTGATTTGGATCCTACGTCAATTGAGTTTAATAACATTTTTAGGTTTTAAGTTAATTGAGAAAACTACTCTTAATATATAAAACAATTGTTCTTTTTGGAATTGAAATTAATTTTCATATCCTTACTTATTAAATATATTTTCAAAATTGGGCCAATAGATCTGTTTGGGCCACTACTGAAATTTCGCGGAAGGAATTGTGGAAGGTGATTCCATTTGAAAAAAAAATGAATCGACCCAATAAATACATAATGTTATATAAAACAATATAAAGAAGTTTTTTATTCTCTTGATATCAATTTTTACAAAAATTGAAATAGGAAGGAAGGAAGGAAGTTTTATTAAGTGATTTAAATTTAATTTAATGATTCAATTTGGGTGCTTTTTAAAACTTTTTATATTGCAATTTTTTTATTTCATAAAATTTCAAGTTAAATATTTCACCATAGAATTTTCTTGATATATCTGTTTCCAAAATCACTTATCAGATGTAAAATTATGTTTGGGGCACTAATGTTCGCGTGCTCGCCTCCGACTTGTAAGGTCGGTGTTTAACAGAGAATGAAGAACTTGATGATGAAACTAAACTTTATTTGATGCACAATGGTAACTTTAAGGATACAATGTATTTTCACTATTAAAGACAAGATAATTGATTACTGACACACTCAATACTGGACTAAACGAAATGTTCCTTTTGGTATACTGAAAGCTGCCACGTTTTTTTACTCTTCCGCTAAAAACTCAAACTTGGTTAGGTATGGCGGTAGTTCTTGTTTTTTTCTTCACATAGATGGCAGTTGCAGGTCTTAACAAATTAAAAAAAAATAATTTGAACAGCAATAATATTTTTAGATCCTACGTCAATTGAGTTTAATAACATTTTTATGTTTTAAGTTAATTGAGAATCTTTTTGCAATTGAAATTAATTTTCATATCCTTACTTATTAAATATATTTTCCAAATTGGGCCAATAGATCTGTTTGGGCCACTCCTGAAATTTCGGAAGGAATTTTGCAAGGTGATTCCATTTGAAAAAAAAACAATGAATTGACCCAATAAATAAATCCTATAGCGTTATATACCTATAAAACAATATAAAGAAGTTTTTTTTATTTTCTTGATATCAATTTTTACAAAAATAGAAATAAGAAAGATCTTAAAAACTAAACGCATTAGAAAAAAAAACATTTTTTATCTATTTTTAAAATTGATTTGAAATATAAAAAGCAAATTTTAGTATTTCATTTGACGTCTATTACCGTATTACCGGAAGTGGCCAAATACAAACCGCCCTTTTTGAAAACGCCGTTTATTTTCGGGTTTATTAAGATTTTTTAAGTAAATCAAAAAAATACCATTGGCTTATTAATTTATAGCTTAAAGTTCATTCAGTTTAGAGCAAAAATTATCAAAAAATAAATAAAATCAATTACAGGAATTTACCCAAATGGCCATTCTTTTAGTTTTTTTTTTATTTGTTAATAAAGAAATGTTAAAAGGTAAAACTTTAACCGAAGGGAATTAAAAACAAAGAAGCTCTTTTATATTGTCAAATCGTAAAAAAAGTTAATTTGTTAAATTTAAAAAAAAATAAAACATCAATGATCAATTGAAAGTGATTCTAAAATACAAAAAAAAAATATATATATCAAATTAATTAAGTTATTCGTTCGTATACATACTGAAATGTTTCTTTTTTTTTGTTTAATATGAAAAACAAAACAAACAATAGAGCTATGGTAAATGTATAAAATTTGTTTCTTTTTGCAGACATACATCCGTTCACGATTACGTGAAGAAATATCGTTGCTCGCAATGCTCATTTACATGCCGATTGGCCTTCCAATTGAGGAGACACGAGCGCGTCCACACGGGCTCGAAGCCCTTCCAATGCGTCCACTGCGACTACAGATGCAATAACATGGTAAGTTGTGTGCGGCGCTCGGATATTAGTCGTAAAGTTTAACGTTTCGCGCAGGAAAATTTACGAAAACACGTCTTGTCGACGAACAAACATCCGGGCAAATGCATATACGAATGCAAGTTCTGCGACGTCGACGTCGACAACGACAACGCAAACGACGGCGGCGGCAACTTCCACCACCGCCACCAATTCCAGACAAACTTTGCCAAAGACTTCAAAGTCCATTTGATTTCCCAGCACGGTGACGTGTTCGGATCGACAAGTGAAGCCGCAGGCTACATTTCCACACTGTACGGTTCCTCCGACTTCGACACCTTTCCACCGCCACAAATAACGTACAAAGAAGAAGCGGAGGACGAAGAGGACGATGGCAACGAAATCAACCCGACAATGTTCCAGCTGGTGGACGAAAACAATGTTTCGGTGGCCACGCTAATTCAGCCCAGTCAGGAAATAACGTTCGAGCATAAGGACCACGAGATGTTCTCCATGTACGTGGTCCCGAAAGATCACATCGATAAGGACGCGTGGAGTATGGAGTTGGAAGCAGGTGCACTGGTGTCCTTCAGCGAGGACCCGGAAAACGATGCCCTTTTTCACGAACATTTTCAGTAGTTTAGGGTCGGTTGCGCGCGGGGCACTATGGATATGGTTGGTTTGCGCCCTTCTACATAGAACTGCATGAAGCGATTGTTTCAATCAGAACGGAAATCAATCACCCTCGCCGCAGCTGTAGATCATATTTACGACGGGTGATTACAGGTTTTCCTTGTGATTTATATCACCAGGAGGAGTCTCATTGACGTGACGCCATCTTGCAGTAGTGATATACTACGAACCGACACGCCACTGACGTCTATCAAAAACCCCACTATGTAATTATACTGCAGACTAGATTTTTCCAATTACCGATTATTGTTTTCCACAGACATACTATTTCATTTCATAAATTAAATATGCCAATGAGTAATTTATAAAAATGCATAACATAACAGTTGTATTTTAAATAAATATGTTGCATTACTTGCATTATTATACTTTGGTTGTCTTTTTTTCCTAATAACTAATATTTCGCAAACTTTATTATTCTTATGAAATGGCATATGAAATGTAAACTTTGTTCCCAATTTTTTTAATGTTTTTTCTTGCATGACTTTTTCTTCGATTATTAAAAAAAAGCTTTGGAAAAAAAGTTTATTCTATTGGGACTAATAAAGTCCAAATTAAAAACATCTATGTAAGGTTTTTTTTCTTATTTATGATTTTCTTAAAACTAATTATTTAAAAAAGAATCCATCAATCACCCGAAAATAAAATTTTCTTGTAATTTTCAAATTAAACTATTTTCTATGATTTTTTTTTTATAACAATGAATGTAAGAAGTCGTACATTTAGAGCTGTGGAAAAATATGGCAATAGTCGATTGTTGTCGAAGCCAACATTTTTACAGAATTTTTTAATCAGGTTGAAAAGGGGATTGAGTTTTTCACTTTCATTGGTTGATTTATCCACCAGTTTTTGCAAACCAAATATTGATTCCATTTTATTCCACTTCCGGTCTGACCGGAAATTACATTAACTTTTAATTTTTATGTGACATGGCAATTAGTTACTTAATATTTTCACTTTTTGTATTCCATAGGCTTTTTTTAATTTAAAAACATGTTTTTCGTTATTATTTATTTCAATTAATGGAAGAAAATTATAATTTTCAAGTTATTCCAAATGACCTTAGTTTGGCTATATTTAATATGTTCATGAAGAGCCATAGAGTTGTGACAAACTCAACTTTATGTTTTTTTTTTTGTATTTTAAATGGAGCACCTTTGTTTTATTCTAAAAATGAAGTCTTCCTTAAATTTTAAATTAATGTTACAGAAATGAAAATGTATTTTTAAATGCCTTTGCAATTTCGAAAACGGTTGCCGGTCAGCTTTAGTGACGTTTTAAATTGTTATTTATTTCTCAATACTTCCTGTATATTTGATTTTGCTTCTAATAAATTGATATGTAATTATTCTTTCAATTTTAAAATCAATATCTTCTCTCTAATCGTTTTAGAAATGGAAATAATCGGACGTTCCCTTATTTTTGTCAAATCTTTATATGTTTAATTTTTTTTTTCAATTGGAAATCCAAATAAAAAATTATTTCCTTCAATTATTTCATATTATTAATATTTCATTATTGGACATAAATATTTTCTCTCACTTCAAATCATCACTACAAACTTTCATTAAATCTTAGTAATAATTTTAAATAAAAATCGTGATTGCAGTTAAATTGATTACTTAACAGATTAAAGTTAGAACAAAGAAATGATTCGTGTAGATCGAAGGATACAAAGTCTTCTAAATAAGAAAAATTGATACACGGCAAATTGATACTTTCATATAATAGTGCGAAACTCATTCATTTAAACCATTTAAATTTTATCAGAAATTGTCCTACTGGAATTTAAATACAAAAAAAACTTTAAAAAAGAACTCTAAAAAACATTGTTTAACTTTAAATGCTTTATTTTGATTATTATAAATCGATCTGCGACTGGTCTTCTAATCAGATGAAGGGATTTTTTTAAGGAACAATGATAATGATATTTTGCAAATGTCCTAAAAGTAACCAGTTATTTTCCAGTGAGTGATATTTGTAAATCAAAAAAGTATAAATGATTTTGCAATTAAAATAATTGATTATTGAGAGGACTTAAAAAGGATAAGTAGGTACATATTTTAGTAGTGATGAAAAATAAATCATATTTCTAATGAATTATTATTAACACACTAATAAATTTTAAAATTATCGCCATATCTTGCCACTGAGATCTAAAATAGCACATAATAAGCACTGTGACCCCCAAAAACAGTAATGTATTAATGTTCAAAAACATTACATATAAATTAAAAGAGTTAATTAACAGATAAAGAAAATTTATTGAGGCACTGCGGAGTCGCAGATAACTGGCCGAAACTGAAATAATCATAAACCTTTGATTGTGCAATTTTTAAATAATTGGCCAACACGTTTGGCACCCTGGGCACCTTATCTATCGGAGGGCTGCCGACCTAATGGCTAACTTTTAATGATCGCTAAATTCTGATATTACAAATTACAATTTATTTTTACTGAATTATTTTCAGAGACCCTATATGCCGGTATACGTAAATAAATCGAAAATGAGGAAGTAAAGTGAAAATTTCTGGAAACTGATGCGAACAGATGATTCGTAAATGAACAGCAGGGTTATTTTAAGTATACGATAGAATGAAAAAAGAGTTTGGGTTGAGTGATTTAAAGTATAACGTTGGCACAAATGAGAGGACGGAATGCGCTGATAAATAAAGTAAGAGGTACCTTTACGTACAGTGGGCCCATCCATCAGCGCCACACCACCTGACCGAGCTTGATCATACAAATTGCCTCATTTCGAGCCACGAACAACAACACAACAAGGTCCAGCAAGACGAACGGACATTTCTGATATATTTATCGTCTCTTATCCGACTGACTTATTCGACTCCCCGTATCGTTGCATATTTTAGGATGGCCCGAAAACAATTTCTCCGAACGGTGAGGACGCAGGATGCGGCTGGCCCTCACTCGTTTCAGTTTCAATGCATCTCTTTTTCAACAGCAACAGCCACCAACAACAACAGCAACTACTACTACAGTCCCTACCCTATCCCTTGCAGTGTGCAGTTTAAAGAAAGGAATGGCATGGCATGGGACGAACAACAAGGAGGCATAAAGCTCGCCATATTGGCAACGGCTGATTGACAGGACAAGAGGCTCGAGAAAACAGCGAATAAGAGACGATAATATTTTACATCTTCGCCATGGCACACAACACAAACTGGTTGCTTGATGTTTATTCTCTGCAATCTTTCGCTATATATCTTTTGCCACGAAATACTACTTTTTTACGCTAATGTCTTGTGTTGGTGTCATGCCATTCGCCATAAATTGTTGGCGAGTTTCGAATATTTTCGATTACATAATTTTCGAGACAGTTTTTAATTTTTCACTTCATTTTTTTCTTTGGAAAGTTGGTTTAGAGGGAGAAAAAAAAATGATATGAAGTTACCTAAAGCTTCATTCAATCAACTAAATCATTTGATGGAAGATATGCAGCTTTTAAAAGCACTGAACAAATAAAAATAAAGCTCTTTTGAATAATTCTGTGCTTTCAGTGTAAAAGGTGCTGAAAAATATTTACTACTTTTTCTAATCAATATACAAAGTTTGACCATTTGACGATTTTCGCTCTTCGCGCGCAGAGAACTTCCGAAAATTCGGAATGGACTTGACACTCTTTGCACTGCTCATACAGATTAAACTATGTCCCTTTAAAATACCAAAAGAAGATGGACCTAATCTCTTGAAGATATCTCTTAATGAATGACCAAGATTAATTTTTGATAGTATAAAAATGAGGGATCTAAAATAGTTTTCCCTGGGGGTTGTTATCTTTAAATACATTAAATTGCTAAAATGCTAATTCAAATTTTATGGAAACGAAATTATAATGAAAATCAAAAATAAAACATGAGAATAATTAAATAAGAATGGAAGATACCTTACTAAACCACATATAGACGTGCAAAAAGGATGATTGCAAATAAATGTGTGTGAACGAGTTTAAGACGATATCAGTGCTTAACATTAAATCAATTTAGAAATTGACGCATGCTAAGTGGTGTCGGCAAGTCTCGCGCTAATAAAATGCACATCTAAAGACTCTCCACCGTTGGTATCCCAACGGAGATAATTGCAAGTCCTCATTCCGAATGTAAAATACCATAGGACACATACGAGTACACACACACACACACACACACACACAGCGACATTATACGGTGCCGATGCAGGGAGCGAGTATGGGACGTTCTCCTCTCACTCTATCTGCTGCTGCAATATTAATGCGGATCTAACCGTCCTTTTTCGCCGGCCAGATTAAACGAGATTTACGAGAAACAGGTTGTACATTATGCAGAACCCACTTCTGCCCAATTACAAGTGCTACATAGGGAACTGTCACTTTAAATAACTCTTTCTCGATACACCACACCTCGACATCGGAGCGACTCCTCTCCGCAGTGCACGTACGAATCGTCCCGACGTTTAATCGTCGAACAAATATTTATAACTGGAGCGAACTATGTGCGAGCTTTTAGTAGACGCAGTGAAAATACCCTTTTAAATGGTCCCGTTCGTTTTACACTTTATAACTTTTCATGTATAATAGGTGAAGGTAGTTTTTGTGCATTTCAATGGGTGACTTTTCAAATCGTGGCATATTTTGATGACTGCATTAAATAATTAATTGTTATCGCATTTTAAAAGGCATGTTTATTCACTTCAAAATGCAACTTACTTCAAAGTATAATATTTTATTTAATGAAACCTGATAATCGGTGGGTAATTAGAATGCTTCAATTAACAATAAAGTTTTATTAGCATATCGGAAAAAAAATAGCTTTTAATTAATGTCATACGATTTTAAAGGCTTATGACTCAGATTTTCAATTATTTTATATAGAAATTATTTAATACAAATATTTAGCCAATAAATTTTAGTGCTTTATTGATTTCATCACACTTTCTTTAACTCTTATTAAATCTTTTCAATTGTAATAACATTTTTAGTTTTAATCAGAGGCTATTTAGTTACTACAAACAATAATATCCTGGAGGCTTCTTCGGATGAATTAAAAACAAGTTATTTTTTATTTTAAAATATTGAAAGCTTTGGAAAAAAACTGAGATTATTAAGGTATAAATTTTTAAATTTCGGTTTAAATAAAAAAAAACAAGAAGCGTTTTTTATTTAAAAAAAAAAACAAAATCAACGATTTTTATTTAATTTGATAATGAATATAAGTAATTCACCTCGAAAATGTAACAAGCCGCGTCCATTTTTTTTTGTTAAATCCTTAGTTTTTATTTCAAATTTTGATTGTTTTTACAAAAGTGATCAGAAATTAGGGGTCCATTCAATAAAAACAAAACATGATTGACTTTTTGAGAAGCACGATAAAAGCTTGTGTAAATCGTGTGTACTTCACAAGTTTAGTTAAATTTAACGTCGGCGTAAAAATTCAAAGAGATTAAACCTAATAAATAGATATTATTTAAAATAATTTAATTGATTTCCAATAAAAAAAAAATCAGATCAGCAACACTATTAAAAATAAAAAGACATTGTTTACAATTTTTTTGGGTTTTTAAGGAAATTATCTTTTGTTTGTCACATGTAATATCAATAAAATAAAGAAATTACCTAATTGTATAAATTAAAGAATATTGTCTTCATCATAATATTTTGAACGATGATTCAATACATAATTTCAAGAGGAAGAAGAAGTTGAATAATAACATCTTTATAAACTATTTTATATAGAAATAAATTGTCTTAACACAAAATATATATAGGGTGTATAAAAGAATAAATGTTCTAAAAAGTACAGCAGGGAATGAATGCATGCAAATGACTGGAAGGTAAAGGCATTAATCTGCATGTTAGCATAGCTAAGATGCATATGTTTTTGTAGCGGGACCTATAAAGATTTATTGCGCTTCTTGATAAACTGGCTGTTAACTTGGATCCATTGTTTAGGCCTCTAAGTGCATGACGAACTCTGCACAATGTATAAATTCAAACTCTGGTCACTTCAGCATAGAGCTGTTGACTGTATATCAACTGCCACACACTCATTTATATAAAGCGGACTACATAAATTAGCATCTTCTATGGTTCCATACTGAGAGCTTTCACTTAATTCAGATATTATCGGTGGGTAGATCGTCTAAGTATTATTACATTAATTGGACGTTCTTTTTTTTCGTTGTAAATTAAAATTTTTGCAGTTCTAACAATGATTTCATTTTAAGATATAACACATTTTTAATCGTAAGATCTTTTAGTGAATCTTTTATTGATAAATAAAGCCACGGCTTTCATTAAAATTTTATTTTAGGGTTATTTTTTTTACTGTCAACTGATATTTATTTTCATTGCAAAACGCATTAAATTTTCTATGGAAATACTTTTTCATATCTTAAAAACGGATTTATTAGTATTTAAAACAGAGACAACTTTTTTTAAGTGGGAATCTTGGCGAATTTTGGTCCATATGTTCGTTCAATAGTTTTAGTATTCTCAATCTTTCTTGGCCGAAATATTAGCCAATAATATATATTTAATAATATCATTTCTTACACTTATAAGGCCAAAAACATCTCTGAAGATCATTTTCCTAACTACTTTTCCAATAAAAGGACAAATGTCCTTTTTAGAAATAATATTGTATGATGACTTTTCATTAAGCTTTCCATCATCTTATTTTTAGATGACATAAAAAAGGAATAGTTAAAAAAAAGACCAAGCAATTTTCGTAATTAATTAAAAGAGGAAGGGGCAATAAGTAAACTAGCGACATAAACAAAACATTTATTTGAAAACATAATTTAAAAGCTGCATATCTGTTTTGACTCGTAACTATTTTGTTACGGGTATGAGATAGCTCAAAAAAAGCACTTTGAAATAGACTGTATTGAACACTATATGAACTTGCTCGCAAGGAGGCTGAAGACATAATTCTGCAGGAATGGTTGATGAATGAATGTATGTAGGATAGTTGAAGGAGAAGAGGTAAGGGTACATTAATTGGTGTTTAAATGATATATAATAATTCTTATATACTAATGAATGAGGTATAGTACGGAGAAACTATTAATATTTTATAGTTCCAAATTTCCTAATTTGAAATCCGCAGAAATGTAGCGATTACGATGCGACGACGGAACAATATCATTTTTAATTCAAAAAGCCTTGGCCGACTAAAATGAACTTTTTGTCATTTTTTCCTTTATTTCTATCTCCTAAGATGGAAATTTAGTGGAGTAATTCGGTACTTCATTCGAAACCCACTAAGCTGTACGATACATATGAATATAAATGTTAACTGGATACTATCCAGTGGATAGTGTCCTGATTGAAACTATTTGAAAAATCCAACTTCACAATATGTTTTCTAAAACTGAAAGTTGTGATATTTTTGAATTTTTACTTGAAGCTGGGTCTCTTGCAAGGGGCCAACAAGAATCGTTTTATAAAGGTGGAAAAACATTCAATATGGAATCTTTCTGAATATTCATCGCTAACTGCTCCTATAGATTGTCCAGAAAGAAGTCGAGGTGGTAATGCATAGAGTGAATTTTGAATGACTTATTAAAATCCAACGTGTAACTTTGAATTTAATAGCATTGTGTTCACCCAAAAAAAATTGTGCGACATTTTTAAAACACATTCAGTCCGATTTGTTTCAAGAATTAAACTTTTATAATATGTTATCATTGAAACATTTCTTTTAAAGTTGATCCTCAAAAATTCATTTTTTTTAACGGCACTAACATTTTAACACTTTTTTTTCAAATACTAAAAAAAAAAGCGAAATTTCATCGCTGGCTTTCGATTTTTAATTCATCACAAATTTGTACCAAAAGCTAATGGGATTACTGATACACTTTCTATGCATATCTATCTAAAATCATAAATCATAAGTGGCTGCCTTATGAAATCTTTGTACACCGTAATGTAACCAAAAAAACTTTACCTTTGTAGGAGGTAACCTATATCCTAAAAATGATGATTCCATGTTGCGAAAACCTTGTCGATCAGTCGATCACTGAAACCACTTGATAATTACAACTGCTCACAAATACAATTACAAAAAATATATCATCCCTTAATAAATAATCATAAAAACAGGAATAATAAATAAAATCCAAAGCAGAAAACCTCTTAACCTTAACTCAAAAAGAAATAATAATAACAGTTACAACACTGGCAAACCTAAATATATAGCTGAAAAGTATCCCTTCGATATGCGCAAACGGTAAAGAAGCGATATTTGCAAAGTTTGCAAATTCGAAATAAGCGTCGATTTATTCGTGTTTTCGGTTTGGAAAAATTTGCTAGCATTTCGAAAAATAAGCAAAGAGTGTTTCGCATGTCTGTATGTATGTATATGAGTACCTGCGGACTCAGTTTCATGTGCTTAGCGGGACAAGAATGTATGTATGTATGTATGTATGTATGTACGTATGTGTGTATGTCACATGTGTATGGCCGGTAATCAATACAAATAGCGGTCGTTTGCATAATTCTCCGATAAAAGTCCGACTGCTTTAGACTTCGGCGCGACATCATCATCATCATCATTGTCGCTGTCAATCTTATATCACGCGCCCGTTTCTTACCGGACTCTCCTTTCGCAGAGAGACTCACTAAACATTTCCAATTCCATTACAATAAAGATACTTTAATATGACGGGAATTTGTTTAGGTAAATGTCATAAAAAGGATGTGTGCCATTCGAGGCACAAGTTTTATCTTTCCCTTTCCTCTCTTTATTTGATATGCACACACACACACACACACACACACATAACGAATGATTCTTTTTTTTATTGTTCTTCAATGACCATACGCAATTCGCTCTATGACTATATTATTTGTATGATTCAAAGAGTGTCTTTAACTTACAGGGTTTTGCAAAATAACTTTGGAATGTAAACTATATGGGTTTATTACCTTAAATATCAAAATTCTCTGATGCTGCTAACTGTTTACTAAAGTAAGATTAAGTATTTTTATTTTGTTTGATGTCAATGATCACTAGTTTCCGTCATTAGATCCAACTTTTCTTTCATCTTCCAAATTGTTGAAGAAAGGGAGATTTCAGATCTCGATATACCGAAGCCAACTGTAGGTTGAAAAAAAGTTGATACATTTGTTCAATGAATTTTATTGAAACTTATAAATAATTTAAATTTTTTATTAAAATTTCATATTTTTACATTGTTTAATTACAAATACAAAATTTTTAGTTTTTTGGTGAATATTACAGCGGCACTGTTTTTCCCTACTTTATGTTGAAATAAGATCTGTAAAATTTCATTGCGGCGGTCACAAATCAGTTTCTGGGTTTTTCGGATTTTTTTGATTTATTGTATCTCGCATATTTTTTTCTTAACGGGTGAGAATTTGAATTTATGTTATTTTTTTGGTCTTGTTTAACTAATTATGACAAACTGTTCAAATTTCATTTGAACACATGCTACTATACAGGGTGTCCCAGCGATAAGTATCCACCCGGATTAACAATAAAACTACTCATTTTAAGAAAAATCCCTGAGACACGTCAATTTTTGTTGTTAGGGGGACATCTTTTGGAATAATTCGTTATAGTGTAACAGTCACCCACTGCCCCTCCCCCACGACCCCCACTTAAAAATCTTAAATAGCATGGGGGGTCGAGTGATCCCTGGATACATTTCGTTGGGACACCCTGTATAAAGACACAAGTCTGCTTTTGAAAATACCAAAAACAGTTGTCACG
>JASKGO010000163.1:0-30222 GCA_030556065.1 Holobus sp. GC000080
CATTTTAAGTGTCGATTATCTTACGGTGCAACCGAATCTAACCCTTAAGTTGAAAATCTAAGTTAAGGGACGTTTAAGTTGTGACAGGTAATACGGTGCAACCTGGCATAAATTATTTTTGTGTTATTAAATTAAAAAAATATATTGAAATTTTAGCTTTTATAAGGATTTTTAATATTTAGAAACTTAATAAAAATATTAACTTGCCTTTCAATGGCGGCATAGCTATACAACTAATGCTTACCTTGCGCCTTCACATTTTCTTTCAACGAGTATTAATCGTAGAACAACCAAGTAAAACTTTTTTATTAGGCCTTTGTACGCCAAATTTCGGAAACCAACGAAAAATTAATGATTTAGTCTGATTAAATTTTATTTTGATTTTAAATTGTTAGTATCATTGTTATTTGATTTTCTGAATAGGCGCGTGCTATTTAAATAATGAATTTTTCTTAATTTTCTTTATTTATAATAAGAAATTAGAGAAGGAATATGAAAATTGCGATGAAAAAGTTAACGTTTACTTCCGGTATAAACGGAAGTTATTAAAAGGGGATAATATTTTTGTGGATCTAGGAGTAGGCTAAAATTGTGATTTCCTAAAATTCTAATCTTTCAATGTTTTTACATCCAGAAAAACAAATATCCTATACAAACCAAAGACACCCGGCGCCTTCACATCAGCTGTTCTCAAATATCTATATATTTTGCAACGCCTTTTAATTTATTTATTTTAAAACTGGTTGATTTAATTTAATTTTATAGTTTCAAAAAAAAAAAATAATTATCAAGATTAAATTTGCAATTTATTAGAAAATCTATGCATAAAATCATTTCGCGCACAAAGTATGCTTTTGCCGGCAATTTCATTAACGGCAATTATTTACTTTTGACTTGCCGCCGTTAATAATGAACCATTGGAATTGCGTTGGAAATGTAGAGAAAATTAAACGGCTGCGGGCAAATTTCATTAAAAGCTAACCGAAAATTCGATTCGGACAGACGAGAACGATATCGGAGAAGGTAATTTTTATTTTGTCTGCACATCAAAAGGAAAACGAAAAAAAGCAAATAACTTCTTCAGCAAATGTAATAGTATAGATATACGCAGTCATCGCCAAATACATTTCGTTAATGTCTGTCCAAAGTTTTCGAACCACCTGTTATTTAATGTTGAATGTTTTTGATTCGAAGTGAACCAGCGTTCTGTGCTATGTGGGAGAAGGGACACAAGCCGTGGGTCGGGAAATTTATTGGGAAACTTTTAGCAACGAGAAGCCATTTTCATGGTTTCTAAGTCCCGAGTCTCAAATTTCGCTTACACATTTATTTGGTGCCTTTAAAAGCCACCAATAGCAATTCGTTTCTCTATGAATGAAACTATAATATTGTCAGTGATTTTTGTAACTTATTCTTTTTCTTTTAATGTTTTCCGTTATATAAAAATGAAGTAATTATTAATATGATATGATAAAATGCTGATAATACTGACAAAGAATGGAGAATGGAGGAAAGAATGGAAAGTGGTGTCCTACAGGAACTCTTCCGTTCGATCGATACGCGTGGGGGGTTCCTAAAACAGTATTTGTTGCGCTCCAGTGGCCTTAAAGGGCATAACCGTGTATGTTACGAATGTGTATAAAATTAGGTTACAATTTTAAAACGCCCTCGTTGTGTAAATCACACATATTCGACACGTGCACACTGCGTTTCCATTTTAATTGCTTCATTACTTTTTTGTTTGCTTTCCATTTAATATGTTCTTATTTTTTTTTCTAATTTCTATTATTAATTCAAAGTAAATTAGTGGTGTTTAATTTTGAATTATGTTGGTTTTATTTAAATTAAAAATAAAAGCTTTATTAAATATATTTTATTTTATTTTTACAATTTTGGCTGCTGTATTTTATAAAATGCTTGTCACAATTTCCGCCTGGGAAAATTAAAATGTTAACTCATAATACGGCAGTAATTCATGCTAATAAATCATTAAAAAACATTAAATGTTACATTCGAAAACTTAAAACAAACTAGCGAGCACGTGAAATGGATTATTTTCAGTGCAAATTTTTTTTGGAAACTGCCTTCGAATTTATTGAAAATTCTAAGCTCTTTGAAATACGACTCGAACGTCGTCCGTCGTCGTCTTTAACATGCCTTGACCGTAAATTAAAGCGCGCGGCATAAATTTCAGAATGCAAGTGCAAAATGCAGCGCATTTCGAAGTAAACAGTTGCTGGACAATTGTCAAAAACTTTGCAAAACTGCACATACTTGCCGCAATTTATATTCGCCATTCTGACTAACGGCCTATTTTTAGCCGAAGCGTAAAAATAGATTTCCTAAAACAGGTGAATAGTCAATTGAGACAACACCTATTTTTTTCCTTTTTGCATTTATAGATCTACTAAAAAAAAAAAATGAAAATAAAAAATTGCTAGTGTGCGAATCTATGTATAATTTGAATATTTTGCATTCCGTTTAGCGTATTTTTAGAGTCGCCCAGCTGACAACTGTGGGCGATACATTTTTTCGCACTTTTATTCCTCGCTTTTATTATTGCGAAGCTCGAAAATTCGCACCCGCACAATTTTCCATGCGCTTGGCGGATAATATTTTCGCTGGAAAATTCAACGCTGTCAGTTGAGTCAACAAGTAAATGCACATATTGTTGAACAGATGAAAAGTTGCGTGCAAATTGGAGTTAGCGCGCGAAGCGAATCGGGGGATTTAGCGCCACGCGCGCAAAAGTAACCGCATTTATAACCCCCGCCCGCGCGTTCCGATGTCTCTATATTTTTTTTTTCCGGTGTCTGGTTGGTCTTCTATGCAAATCGTTATAAATTGCTCTTTGTTTGTGCCTTCGAACGCGGAAATATTTATTTGTGCATCAATAATAAAAATGGTTTTTTCTCTCGTTTTGTTTCAGTGTGCGGAGATATTCATGGGCAGTTTTACGACCTCATGAAACTCTTCGAAGTAGGAGGTCCTCCATCTTGTACAAAATACCTTTTTCTTGGAGACTATGTCGATAGAGGATATTTTAGTATAGAGGTAATTGTTTTTCTCTTTTTTTTTTCTCTGTGTGTGTGTGTTTCTTTATAAAGAGATTTTTGGCTCAATTTTTGTTTACTTTTTTATTCTGTTTCTGAAACCGCTTTTTGTTTTCTGTTTTTTTTTTCAATTATATATTTTTTTTAAATATTTTTTTAATATGTTTTATTATGATATTCTTATAATTTTGTGCATTTTAAAAATATTTTATGTTTCTGTCTTTTTATGATTAATTTTCAAACTTTTAAAAGTTATTTAAATTAATTGTTTCAATTGGAAAAGTTGAAATTATTAAATTTGTGTTTTTTTTTATAATTTTAATTTTGAATTAATAATCTATTTAAGTAATAATTTAAGAAATTAAGAAACTTTTCTTCCAAATTGTTGGTGATATATTAATTGCATTATTTTTTAGGTAAATTTTAATTTTCGATTATTGATTTCTTACTATTTATTTAATTTTAATGGAAAATATTGTAAAATTCAAATTTTATTTTTATATTTTTTTTTTAAAATTCTCATTAGTGATCAAAATTAATAGACTAAATTGATGAAGTTGTTGAATTACAAATTACAATGAAATTCAAATAAAATCTAATTTCTGAAATGCTTCATAGTTTTTTTTAAATGAAGAAATCAACAAAGTTCGTCTATTTTCCTGCAAAATTATTGATAAAGTAATTAAAAGAAAACTCTAAAATGGCATTTTCTATTGTTTAAATTTAATTTGTTGATTTTTTGCTTTGTTAATTTTTAATTAACTGTTTCGTTGCAAAAGATAAATAGCTAAATGAAAATGTATATAAAGTTAAATAAAAAAAAAGAAGTTTAATATTTTATTTGTAGATTTATTTCGAAAATGCTTTTAGCGTATATCGCATCGCATATAAAGTTACTTTGCGAATTTAGTTAGTTTATTATAGTGAGTAATAAAGGAACAACAGAGCTTAATTAAACACTCGCATTACCTCAGCTTTATTGTACCGCTCACATTTATTATCAAGAAAAATAAATTTTCCGCTGCTGCTCCCGTCTGCCCAGTTTTATTTTCTTTTAATGCATAAAGTGTCATTACTAATAAAACTGTTGTTGTTCTTTTTAAAAGTCATATACATTTGTAGTCATTCATTTTATAAAACATATTTTATTAGTTTAGCAGTGCAGAGTTTTGATTTATTGTTGTAAAGGAAAAAATTACATACTTCTTTCATTTTTAAATTAAATTAAATTAAGTTGCTAGGTATTAATATTATTTATTTATTATAAAAAAAAAATAAGAAAAATTAGATAATTTCTTTATAATTACTTAAAAGCAAATATTATGATGGAATTTACTTATTATTATTATTATAAGTAAAAATACAAAAAGTAAGAATAATATAAAAATTTGTATATTTTTTTCAGTGCGTGCTGTACCTGTGGGCTCTTAAATTATGTTATCCAACAACGCTGTTCCTTTTACGTGGTAATCACGAGTGTCGCCACCTTACAGAATACTTCACCTTTAAACAAGAATGTAAGTAATATTTATATGTTTGAGATCCCTTGAGCCTTGAGTAAAATAAATTACAATTCGCTTGTCGAAATATTTTAATACTTTATTTTCATCACTTTTATATGAAAATGTAAATTATAATTATTTCTAAATTGCTTTTAAAATAAATTTTTTATTTTTTTCATTAAAATATGGTTTAATTAAAGTTGTTAACAGTAAAAAGCTATGCAAAATTTTTCGTCTAAAAGCTTTTAATTAGAAGCATTGCCTTTTGAAAACTTCTTCAAGCCCAAGAGCTTCAACAAAATCGTTCGGCTGCATTTGTAAAAATTAAAAAGGAGATTAAACTTTTTCTATTCGGTTATATTGAGTTACAAGCATTAAAAAAAAAACATACATTATGAATTGTTTTTGTTTTTAATCAAAAAGTCCCATTTTGATGTAATTGAGATCCTCTTCTGCGTCGATTTAGATTTACAAGTAGACACTGTTACATAATACATTGAGCTTGACGAGCGCCTTTCCATCAAACATCAAACAGATAAATCTGCAATGTCACTGAACATGAATAATTCCCAAGCTAAATTATTATTTCATAAGGACCTTTATAAATAAACAATAGCACTTAAGAAAATTTCATGAAAAAGCAAATCATTTAGAAATACCAAATAAGAAAACTTCATAAAAAAAATTAGTGATTTAGAAATATTCTAGAATTATTATTTCAAATTTTAATTTTTTAATTTTTGTAAAAAGAAATTGTGATTTCCTAAAGTCATTAAGTTCAACTTAATTCTTAAAAAAAAATTAAATTTGTTGCAAATACTGCTTAACTTTTTATAAATTTATGAAAAGCTCTCAATACTTCACTTAATTCTTTTCGTTAATAGATAAGTTTTGCTTTTGCTTTTATATGAAAGCAGTTTAAAGTAAGTAACATTAAGTAGACTTAATTTCGTGGATTGTACCGTAGCGGAAAAGTGATTTGAACAGGAAGCACTACGAGTCGCGCGCTTCAACTTGCGCTGCTGTCTATTAATAAATGGAATCAAAAGAAAAGCATAATTTTACTGCGGTAATCTTAATAGATAAACGATGTTGCTCCGTGGATTTATTGAGATTTATTTGGCAAGCGCATAAAATTTACGACGAATTTATATAGTGTGTAAATGCATCAAAGTGCCTATTCAGAGAGAAAAACGTTGGCATTCATTGGTCAATGCCAATGATTGATTTGCAGCATCCGTTATGGACTTTTCACAATTTATTCTATTTTATTTTAATTTTATTATTATTTTTATAAATTATTTGATCGATTCCTAGTACTTTTTATAGCTTTTTTATTTAGATATTTATTTTTAAATTGAAATTGAAATAAATACATTTCCATGTAATTTTTATCACCCAGTATATTATTTGCCAGTTTATCATGGGATAATTTGTGGGACAATTTTATGTAACTTTCGCACTTAAGTCGAAACACCGTTTAGGGCTTTTTGTCTCATAAATATTCATTGCGCTCCTAATGTCTGCACTCATATAATAATTAAGCAGGCGAAAGAAACCGGAAGAAAAACTGCGGCTTTCTCTGAATGAAAAAAAAAAGGGAAAAAGCAAAGACGGAAAAAGAAATTGCGTGTACATACAATGTAAAATAAAAGACAATAAAACAACTCTGGAAAACTGGAAAACTTAAGTTGAAACGCGTAGCTCGAGTCATTAAACTTGCCAACTTGTTTTTTTAATTAACAGCAGTTACAGCAGCAGCTAAAAATTCTTTTTTTTCTTCTGTGTAAAATATTTTAAAATTCCTTCTTTTATATCGCTATTTCGATATCGATTTTAATCGATGCTTCATTCTTTATTATTTCAGGTAAAATAAAATATTCAGAGCGAGTTTATGATGCGTGTATGGACGCTTTCGACTGCCTGCCCCTCGCAGCCCTAATGAACCAGCAATTTCTTTGTGTTCACGGGGGACTCTCACCTGAAATTCACAATTTAGACGATATTCGAAAGGTAAGGAAAACTCTTGTAACAATATCTGTGTGGGCGCTCTTCTAATAAATAAAACTAACGATATAGTGTAGCGCATAGTGTGTGGGTGTGGCGTGAAGCGAGCGAAGCCATTGTTTTGGAATAATTTGCGAATTCGTAGTAGGAAAACATACGAAACACAATAGGGCCTAAATTAGGACATATCTGTCTGCTGCTCCCACTGACTGGCTGGTGGTTGGTTGTGTGCGCGCTGTTGTAATTACGAACCGGCAAATTCTGCTCTTGGCAAATATCTACCTGGACCCTTTAGGTGGTTCAACGAATCCGTTCCGTTTCAATATTCGATTATGTGTCTAATACAGTTAACTGAATATTCGCCTCCTCCTCGTCGTATCATATTATTATATTTGCTGCATTCGAACTTATTTACATATTACGCAAGTGTAATCCTTGATTATAATTACTTACGGGGAGGAATGTTAGTTATTCGGATTAGGAAAGGGACATTAAAGTTTGTGCTTTGTTTTCGTTTATCTTTCATTAAATTAGATTGCGAAGATCCATGATTTTGTTTTTATTATATTAAATTTCAACTGTTTTTATTTTATGCTGCCAAAATTTTGTTTTATTTAAATTTTAATTAAATATTTATTAAAAATCAAAACGAGACGTTTAAAAATATTGTTAGTTAAAAAAAATACTTTTTTAACCTTGAATATTCAAAAAAAAATATTTTTTTTGTCTTCAGTATTTTTGATAATCACTTTTAGAGGAATTTTACTTATTTGCATTAGAAAAGGAATGTAATAGTTCTTTGTTTTCTTTTATCTTTGATAAAATTTGATTAGAGGATCAAAATTTTGTTTTTATTTTATTAAATTTAAACTATTTTTATTTTATTCGGTAAAGATTTCATTTTAAATCTAAATTAAATATTTATTGAAAATTAAGAGGAGGGATTAAAGAATATTGCTAATTCAAAAAAATGTTTTTTCAATTTTGAATATTAAAAAATATTTTATTTTGCCTTCAGTGGTTTAGAATTTTAGGGAATTACTTCTAGAGAGGAATCTTAGTTGTTCGGATTAGCAAAGGACCATAAAACTTGACTGGTTTTCGTTTATCTTTCACTAAATTATAATTTAGAGAATAGAGAATTTAATTTAACTTTTATTATTTGTTAAATTTAAGCCGTTTATATTTTATTCTGACTAAAATTGATTATCTAATCTGTTAGAAATAAAATCTACAAGATTTAAAAATATTATCAACTGAAAAAAATATGCCTTTCCAATTTGGGATCAAATCTTCTTCACAGATTAAATAAGATCCATTTTTAGGTTCCTCCAGTCAAAACAATTATTTGAAGGAAAATAACTCTTTAGATATTTAGTTGATGCTTTTTAATCAAAAAAAAAAAATGCTTCTGTCAAAACCAATTTGTTTTACTGTTTTTGCCGATTGTGGAAAGTGCTTTTACTTCTTATACGGTCATCTAAAGATGCTTAAGTTTGTTGGACATTTGCTCAATGATCTGACAAGGATTTACTTTCGCTTACGCCACTAGTAAGTTGTAACATGTTACGTTTTAAGTTGTTTCCTATCGATATAGCAAATTAAACTTCCGAGTTTTAACTTATAAATAAAAGTAAAAAATTTAGGGATTTTGCGAATTTTCAAAAGACATTTGAGCCATCAATTCTAGCGGTTTTAGTAACTTTTGTTTAATTAGTAAAATAAAATATATTTCTTTTGTAATGCAGTAAAGGTTAGTAAAGCTTAATTAAAAATAATTTTGCAAAAACATTAATAAATCATAACTTTTCATTAAAGTTATCCAAAAAAGTTTTTAACCAATTTGTTAAAAAATGAAAAAAAAAAAAAACGAAATACTAAAAAGCTGCCATTTAACAGAGAAAAAATAAATCACAAATAGGAATGAGTAATTTCCCAACAATCCTTAATTACAATTACTCGTAGTGATTCACGTAAATGTGGCTATAATTCCGGCGACAACGAATAACGTTGGACAAAGAAATGTCAGAAACAAATTATTCACAAGTATCATGATTCGCTTGTTTTTGTCCATGCCCATACATAATATGGAAACCAAACTATAAAGGGTGCACAGGCAATTTAATTATCTTCGGGCCGTGAACGCGTCCTATTACATTAAATCAAACATAAGTGTTTTCCCAATGCCAAAATGGACCTTATTTGCGAGCGCAGAGCACACATTGAGACGAGACAGACCATACATAAAATGAAATGAAATGAAATGGATAGGTTGATAGGATTGCGTTTAGTTAGTGAGCGCGGGATACCCGTTTATTACACATTTGTTTCCAACACAGGACACGCCATAGTCATAGCGGCATAGCTGCTGAATAACCGCAAAACGTTCTCTTTATCACACATTTCAAATGACAGCAATAACCGCACAAAGTGTGCACTACTCCGCTATTGCATCAACGGCAACGAATTTCGGTTGCGCTACTAACCAATAAGTAAATGTGTTCGTTCGAATATGAATTGCTTGCAATCTGTATGAATATAAATTTGATTTTCGGTTTAATCGACTGAATTGCATCGTTTTCATTTGTACGTGCTTCATTTTGCATGGAAATTCTGTTTTTGTTTTTTTTTAATTTTCAATTAAATTCATTAAATTGGTAACATTTTTTTTTGCATTTTTTTTGTACTAAATAGTTGGTGTTTTTATTGGTTCAAAATTTAACAATTTTTATTCATTGAAATTATTTTAACAGTCGAACGCTCTGTTTATTATAAATGCAGGGAAATTCCTAGAAATTGCCAAAAAGTCAAAGCGTGATCTTTCCTAAATTTAAGCAATTATCGCCAATGCGTCAGAAACAAAATTTAGAACACCGATATGAAAAAACTATGATGTTGCATATTCCTCTTCTTCTTCTTATTCTCTTCTTTTTGAAGAATCCCAATCTGCCCTGTGCTTTTATAACAGCAACCGTTTTTCCTTTTTTTTTCTTCTTCATCCATCAAGTTAATTCTGCTGAAACCCTAGCGTTGTTCCCTTGGTAACTTCAGTATCGGTTTCTGGTCGAGTTAAATCATCAGTATTACGTATTCAAAGAATATATTTTTTGTTAATGATTTTCGTGTCATTAGCAAAAGCTCACGTGCCGCGAAGAAGACCGCCCGCAGTCCTCAGATTTTCCTTTTTTTTTTATTCAAAAAGTTTCTCAAATATTATGCTTATAGCTATTATAGGAAGGACGCAATTTATAATTGAAAAGTTATAGTTACACGCGAGCTTAATGAGCTTAAACTTCATTGCGTATCCTTAATTATTTCATTAACCTTTCGGCGTACAGTATACGGACCCTTAAGATTATAACCTAATTGTAATTATAGAGGCAATCTCTAAATATGAAAGTTTTAATCAGCGGCGCACTTCTGCTGCTAATTTTATAATCGATGCTGCTTTCGTGCACTTAATCTTTTATTTTTCACATTTATAATGAATCGGAGCGGAAGTCGAACGTTTCTTGTTGCGGCGAAGCACGTAAAGTAGTTCTTATCTTTCGGAAAAAATCGCCCTTATATTTTGTTGCTTTCATTGTGTGGTTGTGTGTGTTTTTTTGCGCCGCGTAAAAAGCAAGCACCTGTATAGACATTTCCGCGCAATAAGTAACGTAATGTATAATACAAGGTTTATCGCTGTAATAACAATTTTTCCAGGTTGCCTACTGTTTGTTTGCGCCATATAGCGGAATATACAGCGAAAATTCAATTTTCCACTCGATTTGCTTATTTTTAATTACACCCAACTTTTGTGCAACAATATTAAAGCGTTTTTAAGGTCTATTGTTAGCGTTGCCGATGTTGTTTTGTAATTACAGCCAGCAACTGCAAAATGCCGCCTTGAGATTTGCACGCACTTTTTCCCTTATTTGCAATGCAACCTTTGCCGTAATAAAAAATAATATTTTCTTTTATTGTTATTATTTCGGTCCAAACACTTATTTGTTTTTGTAAAAGACTTTCGGAACGTTTACATTAATTGCTAAACTTTCATTCCGGTCTGATTGTGTTCCATTAGGAAGAGCAACAATTGCGCTCGTGGATGTTTACGTGCGCCGCCCCCGCGCTAAGAAACCATTCGGAAGTCATCAAGCAACGCGTAGTGTTTGCTTTTATTTGCAACGCTTGACGGAAATTGTTGATGCTTTTTGATGCTCTGCTCTCTGCTGTTGCATTTTTATATTCAGCAGTCGATCAGTTCGAATTTCGATTTTTTTTTTTTTGCTTACTTGTTATCGATCCGACAAAGTGCTTCACTTTTTGATAGGGTTACTCTCCGGCTTGCCACTTCCTTCAGATGGAGCGGCCTCTTCCAAGTCGAAACGTGACTCGAATGCAATTTCTGATTTTGCTTTGATAGACGTACACAGAGTTCGCTCTTCTTGCAGTGTCTCTTAGATTATTATGCACATTAATTATTGTAAAAGATTCCCGAAGAGCAAAAACTGTTTTATATTGTTTACGCTTTCGGAAACTTTAAACATTGCTTCGCAAATTTTGCTTTAATTGAGGTCTGTTTTCAATAGGATTTTTTTATATTTAATTTTTTTTCTTTTTTTTTTTGAGTTTTGAAACTTGTTAAAATGATGGAAGTTTTTTTTAAGTGATTATTGTTTTTGTACCATAACAAAAGCTTGTTTTTACTAACAATTACTCTTTTTTAAATTTTGTTTGAACCAACTTTTAATCATTTGAATAATATTTAAATATGTTTTCAATTCCCCAAAAAAAGTATTTTTTGGATGTTTTAAATGTTTTTCCGAAACGAATAAATTCTTTATTTTATAATGTTATTTGAACGAATTTTTGACTCTCTGAAAACGATTGTTAACATTGTTTTTATAAGCAGAACAATGCAATTTTTTAAACAATTTTGAACGTGTGTAACAAAAGCGATAAAAAAGTTTCAACAGGGTCCAAAAACCCGCCATTTAACTGCGTCAAGTGTAAACCAAACATTAATTTTTGGGGGTGATTTTAGCGGAACAATAAATCCCCAAAACTCAATTGTGTACATTGCAATTTCAGCGTAAACACACCAAACAAACTCTGGTATTCCAAAAATAATCCACAGTTATTCGAATTAACGATTTTTCCATGCAATTTACTTTTCAATAAAATAATAAATAACTGAAAACTGGAATTATTTTGAATTGCAGTTAGACAGATTTAAGGAACCTCCAGCTTTCGGCCCGATGTGTGATCTTCTCTGGTCAGATCCCTTAGAGGATTTTGGCAACGAAAATAACGCGGAACACTTCTCACACAATTCCGTAAGAGGCTGCTCATATTTTTACAGGTAATTCTACTTTTTCTTCTGAAAAAAAAAAAACAAAAAAACAAAAAAAAAATGAATTTTTTTCTATTTTTCAGCTATGCTGCCTGTTGCGACTTCCTACAAAATAATAATTTATTGTCGATAATTAGAGCGCACGAAGCACAAGATGCCGGGTAAGTTTCTAAATTTAATAAATTATTTATAATAAAAAATGATAATTAAATTCGCAATTAGTCCGATGTGTATGTTAAACATATCCCAAGAGAGGGAACAACGAAGTAAAGTTTCTTCTAAAAGAAGAAGAAATTCAATTAATACGCCACGTTGTAATTTAATAGCTTGGCCTCTTTCATATAATAATAATAATAATAATAATGGAGAAGGGAGGAAGGCGCGGATAAAGTTTACAAGTTGCTAATAAGTGTTGTAGTATAGACAAACAAACAAGAAGGCGCACGTATACTTTAAGCAGCAGCTTGAAAGTTCTTTTTCGTTTACTTTCCGTCGCGATCCGGTACATTTGGCCGCAACGAAACACCACACCCCGAATAAATTGATCCGCTACTTGTTGGTTGTACTGTGTGTCTGTGTTGTCTGTCTTCTCTCCTTTCTGCTGTTCCTCGTTTCTCGTTCACTCGCTATGTACCTACCACCTACCCTCTATTATCTCTATGTGTATATATATGTATAGAAAACCGCGTGCTATCATCTTCCGCTTATATAAATTTTATCATTTGCCATGTATATTGCAACTGGAGACCTGTGCTGCGGATAAACAAGATGTGACGGCGAATGGTTCACACTACACCGTAACCGCCGCCCCCTTTGCCACCCGCCTAGTTTGCTGCTGCTGCGCTATCGATTTATCAATTAGGCATTATTCATAAAAATAAACCACCTTAATCGATTTGTTCCTATATGGTGTTTTCTTTGTGATATCTATGTGCCGCGCTCGCACCATTGTTGTCGCAATGAAAACGGCCAAGAACGGCCAAGAAGGGAAGAAAGCCGGAAGAGAATTAAAGGAAAAAGTAAATTGTGTTGGGCGGGTTAAGTGTCGTTAGTGTATCGTTGCTTGTTTGTTCATATATCGAGTAATTTGTGCGTTGTTTTATTCAATGCTAAGTAATGATACAATTTTCTTTTGGTTCTGTTCAATTGGACTTCTTTTTAAATTCAGGGTGTGATAAAAAGGGCATGGAAAAGTTGGAATTGAAATTAAAATCTATAAAATTTTAAGTTTAAATAAATTTTTACAAGATAAATCAGGTTGTCTCAAAATATGACAAATTACTTTAGTAAACTTTAGTTTTCTTAAATGGAAAACTATTTAATTTAATTTAATTTCCTAGCTAGACGAAAGCTTCGTTTAATTTTAAGTCGCAGTTGCTGTAAGTCCGTTGTTTCCATTATTTCATTGCAAACTACTAGAAAATTATTTCTAAGGTCTTCGAAAATAATAATTATTTAAAAAAATTATGTTTTTCCTTAACTATTTTAGATTTGGAATCAATTATTTTTAAATTCTTGGTGTACTTTTCGTCATTCCTGAATTGCAATGTCTATTTTTTTACATTGTTTTCGGATTTTAATGATGTGAATTTACATAAAAGATTTTTTTAAATAATAATAGCTTAATTTAAAACGTTTATTATTAATAAACAGATTATTAAATAATTTTACTGATTTGAAAATGTGAAGTCGTCGTTTTCGCATTAGCTTCTTTTTATTTGAAAAGTTGTCCTGTATATGCAACAAAATTAAAAATTAAAAAAATATAGGGAGAAAGTAGGACAGTCCAAAGGGGGGCAGAACTGTTCTTGTAAATAAGAAAAAGAGGGAAAAGGAAAAAAAAACTAAACATGGCGACTTATTGTGTGTGGATTTTTATCATCATAACAATCTCTTTTTTCGGTTTAGTTTATTTAGTTAGTGGCGTGCGAGCTTTTCCTCCAGCCAGCTCTTGCCACCCTCTCTCGTTCCGTCGTTATTTGCATTTTATCGCGCGGACCGCTTAGAAAATGTATTTTACACAAACAACCGTCTCTCCATCGGGGGGAGGCGAAGAGAGAAAAAAAAAGCCACCGACATTTCTATCGCGAAATAATATAAGAAAGAAAGCATAAGGGTCGTTACATACAAAGCGTATGATTAGCTTCTCAGTTTCGTGTTTGTTTACATTTCTTCGCGCGATTTATGGTACGTTTAAGCTCGAAAGCTTTCCTTTTATTTTATTGAGTCGTATTTTCACACAGCCACACATTACTTACAAAAAAACAGGACAACGGAAAGTCTGTCGGAAAAATAACCGCTTAATTTATAAAAACAATTGTTTTATTTCTAGAATTTATTAAGTTGTTAAAAAAAGTTTTCTTTGTTAATTTTTAGTAAATTTATTGATTGTTAATTTATTGATTGCAAATTTACAGATATCGAATGTATAGAAAGAGTCAAACGACTGGTTTCCCGTCACTCATCACGATATTTTCCGCACCTAATTATCTCGATGTCTATAATAATAAAGTAAGTTTTTTCTTTTAAATAAAAGAAACGAAGATTTTTGCAATAAAAATTGTGGTGAAAATTGCAGGCAGCTGTATTAAAGTACGAAAACAATGTGATGAACATTCGTCAGTTTAATTGTTCGCCGCATCCGTATTGGTTACCTAATTTCATGGACGTCTTCACGTGGTCCTTGCCCTTCGTCGGCGAAAAGGTGACGGAAATGCTCGTCAACGTCCTCAATATCTGTTCGGACGACGAGCTCGTCTCGGACGGAGACGACGCACTCGAAGAAGGTCAGTATTTTATCATTTTCATAGCCATTTTGCCATTTGCCATAAAAAAGCAATCGAAAATTTCCTCCGAAGAAGAAAAAAAATCATTCAACGATATCACTTTTTTTATTGCACTGCAATTAATTAAGTAATAAAATCTTTACTTGTCAATAAATTTTACATTTAAACTTAATGGGATATATCGTTGATTGGTTTTAATTTTTAATTATCTTAATGAATAATTAAGGAAGGAATTCATCAAGTGAGAAATCGCTAAAATTGTTTCTCTTTGTTGCGCTCACGAATTTTCTCCCATGCTACTTATGGATTTTCTTGCAATGATAAATCAGATGGTAAGGTTCAGTTTTCACTTAAATTATTAGTCAATTATTATTTATGTACTGTCCGTGTACATACAAATAAACCCCATAAGTACCACCTAAGTATAAGCTTCGAAAAAAAAAAAAAAACAACCAATAGTAGTGGAAACCATTTTTAGTATTTTCGTTTTTGTGAAAATTTCAGTTTAGTTTTGCGGCTATATAAAATTTAAGTTAATTTTTCGTTCGTTTATTTAATTTATTTATTGTGTTGTCAATTTTCGGATAAAAAAACGAGTTATTATTTATTTATTATTTTCCGTTGCTTATTTTTGTAGAAACTTCCAAATATTACATTTTTTCATTTAACTAAACAATAAAATAAAAATAAAATAAAACTACACAAATAAAAGTTAAAAAAAGCAGAGAAATTTTAAATTTATGAACAAGTAGCATTAAATAACGAAATTGTACAAAAAAAAATGACAACTTTTCGATGTTTTCTGTGTTTATATACCTCAATAATTATACTAGCAAAACACTTTTATTTTTTACTGAACTATTATTATTGCACTGCATCTCACGTTTTGCGAAAAACTTTTTGTGACTATCCGTCTTTTGAAATTCCTTCCGTTAGTTTTTACTGTTCGAGCAATTTCTTGCTTGGAAAACCACCCTATACACCCGACAGAACGTTTTGTTTTTCTGTACAAAAAAAAAAGTTATAAAAAAAAAAGATCAACTGAAAGTTATTTCTAATGCACACACGTAATTTTTGCTTTCATATATTTTATATTTTCTCCTATATTTCTGACACTTCTATATTTTTCACTATTTATCTATATTCGTGGCTTGGATTCGCGCCCCTACACAGCGAAACAGGCAAAAATTGTATTAAAAAAACCTGGTAAGTTATCACAACATGCAGACATGCAGCTTGAAACAATGGAGTTTATAAATTAATCTCTATAACACTGCATTTTTTATTAAAAACAAAAAAATATCAGATAATTCTATTCGATTTTTATCTACATATCACTCATCTAAATATTTTTCAAAAAATTGTTTATTATTATTATTATATAATTATTAGAAAAGTCGCGCATTCGGAATTTCTTGCAATTGCTTTGTCGACTCGCATATTACACTTTCAATTTTATTATTCTGTGCAAATTCACTTATATCGGCTGTAATTGATTGATCGAAATTTAATTTTCCTCAAAAATACATAAAACGTTATTTAAATCCCTTCTTTTTTAATTCTATTTTTTTTTTAGTAAATTCATATGTAAACCTTTTTTATTCTCTATATATTTATTATTATTATTAAGTATTGGTTTAGTTTTGTTTGGCGATTATTTAAACACTTTTTTCAAATATATAGCTAGTGGCATGTTGCATTTATGTGTCCCTTCATATATTACACCGTAGATTGTACAATGTACGAGTGTTAAAAAAATGTTGAAAACTTTTTTATTCTTTCTGTTCTTGTCTACATTTATATTTACCAAAAAAAATGTAAAAAGAAATGAAAAACAAAATTTTAAATTACACCGAAAAGGATTATTAATAAATTACTAATTGTACTTGTTCCGAAAGCAAGGTACAAGTATTTTCTGTTTTTTTGAAGTTTTTTTAAGTTTTCATGCTTGAAGAACTACAAATTTTCGCTTTTGAAATTCTTCACGTTTTTCTTTTTAATTGGCTGTGGTTTAAATCTTGATTTTGTTATTATATTGGCTGCAATTAATATATTACTATTAACAAATTATAATTGCAACGGATTTTAAAAACAACTATACATAAAAAATAATTTTTAGTTAAATTTGTTTTTGGAGTGCGCTTTTTCGAGATATTCTTATTATATTAGTTTTATTTATTTTTTATTTTTTTAGTACATTATATTTATTAAAAAAAAATTGTTACTGAATTTAGTAATGGCTCTTTTCTGCATATTAAACTGATAAATAAATCTCGGTTTTTTTTTCGATTTATAATAAGTTTAAAATGCAATTGAAGAGCTCTTTATACGAAGCGTAAATCTTATTATCAAACAATATTTTAGATTGTTTGTTTTTTGGGTTCTTTTAAATTCATTTTTTGAATTGATTTTTATTTTGTGTTATTTTCGTTTTCGTTATTTATGTGTCTGGCCCTAAATTATAGTTTTCTATATATGCACCGTTTGTTTTGTTTTTTGTTTCTATACTTCTGCGTTCGCTACATTTTGCGCCACTGCCCAATCAATTTGCTGTTGGCCATTGATCAACGATGATCGCCGCGATGATGACAAACACGACCGACTCCGCCATCGTCGTTTGGTAAGTTTCGGCTGTTGGTGATGAACGCCTAATTGCAAGGGTAACGCAAAAATCAATCGATTTGCCCCGTTGCCCTCTCTGAAATTGCAATGGCGTTTCTGTTAGCCTACTCCCACACCAGAATGTAGATATATATTTACTTAGAATTCTCAGTTAGACGCTTTATAGTTTTTTCTTTCTTTCTTTCAATGCATGTCTACTATATCTCTCTACCATTTCTTACTTTTATATATTCTTCTTCTCAATATTTAAGAATCATGCACATCTCTTTCACACTCTTTTTTATATTTGGTAGTTATGTATCGAAATTTCGAACATAAAAAAAAAATCATCGAAAATGTGTAGGTAATGAGAAATATTTGTACGTCATGTCCATCTTTTTTAACTACCACTATGCTGAAATAGACTTTAGTAATCTCCAATTCTTGAGTGGCGCAAAGCTTTTTGCGTTTGTCCAAACCCCCCTTCATAAGTCCTGTGTTCATTAAGAATTGTTTTAAGAGATGAATGTCACTAAAATTGTTGTTGCTTTTTAGGAACAGCAGCTAATCTGCGGAAAGAAGTCATTCGGAATAAAATTAGGGCTATTGGTAAAATGGCACGAGTATTCTCTGTGTTAAGGTATGTAATTTTTCCTCTTGATTTTTTTTTAATGGATTTTATTTGCCTGTTAATATACATTTTAAATTTTTAATTAATTTTGAATAAGAAATAATCATTTATGGCTATATTTTGCCATTATTTTGGTGAAAATGATCCATTTTTGTTTACTCACTTAGATTATTTTTTCTGTTAAGAAATCGTTATATTTTATTTTTAAATTTTTCTTTTTATTCGATTGTTGAATTTTAAACTTTAAGTTTTCAATTAATTTTGATTAAGAAATATTTTTTTCAAATTTCTTCATTTTGTTATTAATAAAACTTTTAAATAGATAATAAATGTACTTTATTGATTGATGATTCCTTATTCTTTTAAGAAACTGATTGATTTTTTTTAATTATACTTTTTATTCGATTTTTGAATTTAATTCTTAATTTGTTAATTAATTTTCACTGCTGAGAAATTAATTTCCACTAAGTTTTGTTATTTTTTTAAATCAATTTAAATACATTTTAGCGTTGAAAATTTTAAGTCTTTTTTTTTACTTAATTAATCAATCATTATAAAGAAATCTTCATTATTATCCTAAAAATGTTATGGAAATTGTAAATTAAAATATCTTCTATTTGTATTATTTATTTTATTAAATTAGTGCTTAGAAAAAAATATTAGTCAATTATCATAAAAATATAATATATGAAATTACAGAGAGGAAAGTGAGTCTGTCCTTCAACTCAAGGGACTCACTCCGACCGGAGCGTTGCCTCTGGGGGCCCTATCAGGTGGCAAGACTAGTCTGAAAAACGGTAAGTCTAAATCCTTGCGCTTTGCCGCAATATCCATCCTTTATACGTACTGCGAAGAGGACAACCAAATTGATGTGATTGGTGTGTGTGGTGTGTTGTAGCGTTGCAAGGATTCTCGCCGAATCACAAAATCACGAGTTTCGCAGAGGCGAAGGGCTTGGATGCCATTAACGAGCGTATGCCTCCAAGAAAGGACGCGCCATTTTCTCCTGCTGATGAAGCGCCACAGGACCATAATCACACCCAAACTAACGCGCACTCGTGAGCTACACTAAGTTAATGCATCACATCGTCGGCGCAGCCCCCGATCCAGGTAACACTTTCTCCACACACTCTTCCTATCCCCATGCAATCAATCAACTCTTTGACAATTATCCATTTATCCTGCACGCATCACTCCTCTCTACAAATCCACAAATATATCTGTAATTCTACAAAATTCCTATGAGTTGGTAAAATATTAATGATTTTTGTATTTTCTCAGTGGGGACTTCGTCCGTTCACCTCTTCTTACATGTTATTCATCTACTACTAAACAAAATATTATTATTAGCTTCTAGCCACAAAAGAAAAACAAAAAAATTATTATTAATTATACATAATTATTATAAATATTATACATTACATATATTATATGAAAAATAATAACTTATCAAATGGTAAACCAAATTGCAAGAGAGACGAAAAAAGGAAAAAAATAACGGAAAGCGAAAAAAAAAAGAAACAAAAACTGTTACAAAGAATTCATCATCAGGACGGCAGGATCGTTCGTTTTATTAATTCTTATTATTATCATCGCGTCCTTACAAGACACACACGCAAACACATCTAGTGCAACTATCTATCTCTAAGAATATGTTACTTAATTGAAGAATAAAGGAGAACTTGGTGCAATAAATAATTGAAACAAAAAAAAAATGAAAAGAAATTACCATTGGGTTTTGTCCGTAAAACGAAACGAGCAAACAAAACACAAAAAAAGAGAGAAAGAATACAAAAAGCAAACAACAGACAAGTAGCTGGTCTGCTTCTTTTAAATGTTTAATAATAATAATAATACTAATAATATTCTAACTAAGCGATCATTATGTCCTTCCCATAAGAGTAATGTTCGGACACCGACCTAAAATAACCACTCGAAAGACTACTGCGCGCACAAATTAGCCCTCGTTTCTATGAAATATTCTTCTATGAATTATTATATCTGTGTTACTACTTGTACTACTGACATTCTACACCAACATTATGTATTGCAAAAGAAATTGGCCCTGTGCAGCTCTCCGGTACGTCTTTATTTTAGGAACAGTGTGCGAACGAACAATATTTGAATTAATATTTAAAATAATCAATACCTTCTCACATAATTACAAAATATCATCTCTATCTATTATCTATTTAATGAAGAATATAATGAATTATTATTGCACGAGTGATGAGAACTTTTAATTAATTACAAATAATCAATTTAATAATATTTTAATCGAACTGCGTGCCATACCACAATTCTTAGATTAAAGAAAGTAAAAAGAAAAAAACAAAGTAAAAGTAACAACACTCTCACACATTTAATTAACACACATTATTGCATTATTACATAAAATATACTATACATACTAATTATGGTTTTTGATATGAGGAAAACCGAATAAATTTTGAAGGGTTGAAAATCTATACATATGATGATTTAAATGAATTTAAATAATAAATGTTATTATTACTATTGTTGATTATTTAAAACTATTAATATAATTTCCACAGCTATAGCTATATATTATTCTATTACGTGTATTTAATTAATTATTACTATTATTTAAATTAAAAATCGATAAAACAAGTAATCTTGTTTTATTACATATACTACTACTACTACTATCTGTGTGTGAAATGAAAAAAAGAGCAAAGTAAAAAACAAATATCAAAACTTAATTTATAATTTATTCGCCTGATTTTCTTTCGTTGTACTTATTAATTACATTTACTGTAAGTTTAGTTAGTTAGTTAGTTAGTAAATATGAAATATTCTTTATCACTTATAAATTGTACAAATTTCTTGTGAATGTTACGTTTTATTTTGTTTAAAATTTCATTTGTTGTAAGAAGAAGTAGTGCAGATTACCTTTTTTCTATAACAGGTATTCTAAACATATTTCTCAATATTATATTTACAAAAAAAAACTGAATTAAAAATTATCATTTATTTTATTTTCCCAATTTTATTTTCAGTTTAGTTTCGTTTTTTATTTTTATTTTTATTACATCCACTTGTTTTCGCCCTTGCTTTAATATTCAATTAATTCAATAAATAATTTAGAAGAATTAGTTATACAAATTATAAATTATTAATTAATATAAAGTGCATATTCTATTGCACAATTAGGATTATCATAATATTATAAAGAATTATGTAAAGAGGAAACAAGTAAGAGGAGCAACATAAAAATAAATTTAAACAAACAAAAAAAAAACAAACACTGTAATGTTAATAATATTAATGAACTTATATCAAAAGTGTGTAAATCTTTTTAATTGTTGATGAATTTATGAATTTTTGCAAAAAAAAAAAGAAAATGAAACAAAGGTAAGACACGTCCCTCTTTATGAATTATCATAAAAACAAAACAAAACAGAAATGCAAAAGATTGCGAATTTCATTCGACCGAAAGCAAGGAGAACCAAATGCAAACAAAATTTTGAAAAAAAAAATGGATGAGACATTGTTGTATAAATAATAGTTTTTGTTATTTATAAAGAAAAAGATAATTATATATATATAAATATTATAACTTATAAATATTGTGTACTTATAAATCGTGCTAGATTTAAGTTTCATATGAAGTTTTCTTATTTCGTATGAACTGAATCTCTATTATAATAGTGTGTAGATTTTCTAAGAGAATTTCCTTCCTGATTGATGATGATTGTGTCTATACATACATATATATTATATATATATATATATATATAAAAGGTATACTTTAACGATTTACTCTTTGCTAGTCTGATTGTTGATACTATTTATTATTATTATACATAATAAGAAAGGTTAAAATATATTATATTTAAGGTACAAAAAAAAAGTAACAAAAATATATAGATTGCAGAAATAGAAATTGCGAGGTAAAACTGTGTCATTTGCAAAATGGAGAAACAAAAAAAAAACTAAAGAACAAACGAGCAAAACAACTATATATATTATTATTATATATAAATATATTTAAATGTGAGAAAGCAAAATACATTACACTTACACAACAAATAAATTACACTCAAAACACACACACACACACAGAAAACGTTTTTTACTCATCACAATAAACTTACCTTAATGAATTATAAGCATATATAAATATATATATATATAAATATAAATTAAATAGATTATAATTATATATAAATATATTATACATATTTATCTTGAAAAGTGTATTAATGATAATTAAAATGGAATTATTGTTGATTGATTTCCGGTTTCTATCTAGTCTGATATGTCTGATGATATATACTAATTAAAACTTAAAACTGTAACTATGAACACAAATCACAAAGCAATTACAACTGATCTCGATTTGCGCGATTCGGCTCTGTTCTTGCACGCGAAACTAACTGCTGAAAATTACGAACGTGTTGGCGACTTTCTAACTATTAACTGTTTTACGTAATTCCACTGTCCACTGTCCGTTTTCATTATACAATTTGACTCATTTAAAGTTCACATTATATTTTTATAATTTAATATAATTTGCCCAGAGTTTTTAAGGGTTTTTTAAGCAACGAATACCTATTTTTTGTTTTTAGAAAAGAAAAAAAAACCTGTCCTGTTATATTTTGTTAATTTTCATCAGACTGTGGTATGACTAAAGCAATAATATTTAATGAAATATAAATGTGCTGTAATATATTGTATTTTTAATACTACAAACTTATTAAACATTAAAAAAAAAAAGCTAAGAACAATCCAACTATAATATTCTAATGGTCCAGATTGAAAATGAGTGCAAGAACATTAAGGAGCAGGATGGCAGATCGAGTCGCTCGAACCCTTTTTAATCTTTGATTGAATTATTGAATAATTGCGACTGATTAACCCAAATTTCGGCTGCATTTTCAACTTTTTCCACTTCCAGTTATTAATATTACTACAAACTGAAACAAATTTTCAAGACAAATTTAAGATATTAATTTAAAAAAATGCAACCAAATGAATTTGCTGTATCGATTCTATACATATTATATATTATATATATATAAATACTTCACTATATACTGAATAGTTAAAAAAAAATGAAGAAGAGGAAGAAGAAGGGTTAAAAGGACACATATTTATATGTATAAATATATAATATGCTACTACTGATGAGTTTTTTGTGATAGCTAAACTAAATATTATACACAAAACATAATTCTTCATTAGCTTTTGTATAATTAATACTAATTACCATCATTGGTTTGATTGATTTAATTATTATGTAATATGTATGTACAACTTGAAGAACGCAAAAATATATAAATAATATGACACAACATCTCTCTTCAAAAAATGTAATGTAATTAAATTTAAATAATGCTAAATGAAGTAGATGAAAACCAAAAAAAAAAAAAAATGGGAAAACTGATAAAGGAAAATATTGTACATTATTACTGAACGTCTACACACAAACACACTTTGAACAAACAAAAGAATGCAAACAAAAATGCAAACGCATGTAAGTAATTTAAGAATAACTATCTATATGCCTTCATACTTCCTAACTTATTATTATGATTATTATATATAATATACATAATATATATGATAATGCACTGAAGTATTGGGATGTTAGACTTTTAATACTTTAGTACTATCACTGTGCCACGGTGGCCGTTCTATGAATAATAATAATAATAATAATGATGATGATGATGACAAGAAAAACCTTATATAATATATTACTTACTGACTTATTGTACTGGAAAAATGAGGGGAGAGTATGAAAACGAAAATGAATACAAACAAACCAAGAAACAAAAAAGTAATACAAGAAGAAACCAAATGAAGTCTCTGTGCAGCGTAAAATTCCTTCGCGATATGAATTTTGTTGTTTTTAATATCGATATATGATATTATATAAATATTTAGATAGATATATAAGTGTGTTAAATTATTATGCCCTTGTAATTACAAGAAATTCAATTAAATCGAGCACTTCTATCAATATACATACTTAAATACTATGAATATAAATCTAAATAAAAAAAATATATATATTGGAATCATAATAATAAAATAGACATTTGAAATGTTTAAAAATAACAACAAAACTACTAATTATTGTTATTATTATATTGTCGAATGATTTATTGTTTGGTCGGCTTTCCAGTACTCTTTATAAGGAATATTTAAATCTCTATTCTCTTAATTAATCTATTATTAAAGATAACTAAATGTTTTTCTTTTTGAATTAAAAAAAAAACTATATTTAAAACTTGATATTTTATTATTATTATTAAATGAAAATGCAACACTTAAATATACTTAAATGATATTATATAATATATAATTAAATATATAATAAAATGAGATGAACAATGAGATGAAGAAATGTAAACACAAATAATGATAATAGATATTAATATTATTATTATTATATACATATATATATATATATATATACATAAATGAAGCGTTGATATAGTTCATATCAAACGAATTGTTCAATTTAATAAGGTGTGGACAAACTTCTTAACGAGTTTCTGCATGTTTAAATTTGGCAGTTGTTTATATATCTGTGATCGCGCCTTAAATTTCAGTTAGCTTTACTTCTGTCCTTTCAGTTTGTGGGTCCGTTTTTTCGCAACACGTTTTACGACAATTTTACTGACTAAAACCTAATTAATATGTGTTGTTATATGCATTGTCTCATTACCGACTACTATACATACCTATGTAAGAAGGAGGAACTAGTAAAATTACTTACTTACACACCTATGAAAAGTGTAACTCGATATTACTTTCGATAATCACTGTATGATTGAATAAAATATGATGAGCCCTTTATTAGTAATCCAATAATTATTATTGTACTGTATAATAATAATTATATACAAATAATTCTATAATTCGATTGTACTGGAGATTTTTATTTGTGTTCTTATTAAAAATATGAATAAATAACAAATTATTTATCGAGTGGATTTATTTTTCAGGTTCCTTTCATGAAATGTTCACTTGTTTTAATAATTTTTCATAAATGAATGTAATAGTTGTTCGCAGCTTTCTGAGGAATTCTATGTTGCTTTTTGAATGGATTTTAATCGATTGATAACCAGCTCTCTTTAGAGCTAATAATTGTTATTAATGAGATATTATTAAGGTGGTTTAAATTGTGCCATTATAAGAATGGATTTAAGTGTTTATTTTCGTTGTAATTATTGTTTGTTACAATTATTAGCTCTGAAAAGAGCTGATTGATGTGTATTTCGATGAAAATACCTGTAAAATGCAATGAATATATGAAAAAGTAAGAAAGAACATAAATTTATTCTTTATTTCTCTATAAACTAAAAATATACAACAAATTAACAAAATATATTTCTTAAATTACCATTTTCAACAGTAAACACTTAAATTATTTAAAAATTGAAGCAATAACTTATGCAAAAACCAGTAAGGTCATAAAATTTGTTTAAATCTTTTATATGTATAAATTAATAACTCGTAAAAAGCAATGATTTAAAAGAATAATTTTAAGTTTTTCCGCTTGAAAATCCGTTAATTTCTTAATTTTACAAGGGAATCCAGTTGGTTTAAACAATTTTCCTCCCCCTTTACTGCCCCTTAGCGCCCAAAAAAATGCACTAAAAATTTTCAGTTTTATGGTAGAAATTCCGAGGAAATTTAAATTGAAATTTGAATTTATAAAAATTCCAAGATTTTCCCTCTTTGAGCAATTTATTCGATCGACATCTGAATGTTAAGAACTGAACTAAGATCTAAATGCAGACTCATTTTTCTTCAATATTTCTTTAATTAATATATTTAATCAATTAACTTGATTTCCTTTATGAATTGCAACTGTATTACATATCATCATATAGAAGATGAAAATGAATGTGAAAACAACCATTATATTTCTATTAAAAAGCTAATTGAATTTGAATTTGAAATGCGATACGATTCTATTAGTAATTCTAATAAGCAAGTAAATAATGTAAACAAAACTTTTTTTTTAATTATATTTTAATATAATAAAAATAGTAATGCTTCACAAAATGAATTTTATTGCAGTCTTAAATAATTAATAATTATTCCCAAGAGCATTGCAGCATTTTATCCTCTTTTTAAATGGTATAAACTATAAAGATTCAAGACTTCAGTGCAAAAAGATAATTAAAGCCAATCTAATAATTAATAATTAAATGAAAACCCATCAAGATTGGCTTATTTATTTATAATTAATAAACAAATAACTAAGGGGAATTTTTGTTGCATTCGCCCCTGCGGTAGATTAATTAAAGAACAGATAATAATTGATAACTTTTTAACAAATTTAGATATTTACACATTTTTTGCTTCATTTTAAAGATACTTTATCCAGCCATTTATTTAATTAGTGCATATACATTTTTTATTTTTTTATTTGTTATGTTTGTCAGTCTTATTTTTCGGGTGCTAATATTAGGATCTTCCTTATAAACGGAAAATAAGTAAATATGAAAATTGCAATATGAAAATGTATTATATGCCGTGCAGTATTATAACGCTTAGTGCATCGACTGCATGAATCATCCCTTGCAGTGCAGCAGTATAGAGCGGTGCGCTTAGTGTACTTAGTTAGTTGCCGGCTGCTGTCCTGTACGGACGCGTCCCGCTCGCTCAGCCGTCTCGCGGTGGAATTTTCCGCGAACTCGTGTTTATTTACATCGCGTCCAGAATTTATCCCAACAATGGATTTAAAGATAACGCATACAAGAATATAAAGGATTACTACTCTTGTAAGTAATATTTTTATTATTTATTAGTTTACTATCGAAGTTACTTTTGTTTTTCTAAAATTATTCAAAGCCAATTAATTTATCAATAATTCTGTTAGTGATTAAATACAAAAGTGATTCATTGCCACAAAATTATTGAAAGTATTATTAATTTCTCAGTGCTTATTATTTTTTCAATTAATTGGAATATTGAAAATGGTTTTGAACTATTCTAATTAAAAGTACTTTGGCTAATTAATTATATGAGATTTTTTGTTTATTTATTTGTTTATTTTTAAAAGCTCTAAATGTCACGATATGAAGTGGGGGCCTGCCGGTTGTGATTTGGCGGTCCGTTAACGAAAGGCTGAACCAAATCATCGATTGAAAACTATTACTATTGGTAAGTAATCCGAAAAACCTTCTGTTTCCATAATAATTTAACTTTGTATTTGTTTACTACTTGCAGATGGATTTCTTTATTTCTTCATCTCTACCGATTATTACCAACTGGTTGGTCCTGGATTTCTTCGGATAATGCCCCCTTTTGAAGCAATGAATTATGCCCATTTAATTGTAAGTAAGCAAAAGCAACTGAAATTAATAGAATCTAATCCTTTTATGTACATTTTGAATGATGTTTTTTTATAATAAATAATTTAAATTCTTTGTAATAATTTCATGTATTTTTATTGTAGTGATTGCAGTGAATGGATGCACTCACCCTCACTCGTTCAGCAGCCTCGCGACGAAATTTTCCTCTTCAACGGATTAATGGATGGATAACACCTTATTGAAGGATATCTGCTCCTGTAAGTACCACTCTTGTAGTTATTTTGGTTATTCTACATTTACTTAACCAACCAATTGATTAATTGATAATATAAATAAGAAATAATAAATTAAAATCGTTTCAGTAAGTCCTTTTGTTTTTATGACAAAAATCTCGACATAATAAGAATTTTAATTTACTTATTTAATTGTTTCAACAATTATTATTAATTGTTTAATTCGCTGTAGTAATTTTGAGTTATTATTATATGCTGAAACAGTTATAAATAATTATTTTTTCATTGTTACAGAGAGTTCGCCAAGTGGATGGAAAGTACTTTGCGGCAATAGTTTTAATAAATAAAAGTAAAGTCTAATGTTGACTTAAAATATAAAATTATTATATCTCGCAGTCCTTTATCGGTTTATTTTTAGTCATAATTAAGTATACTTCATAGTTTGTTTTTAAAGTTTTCCCTACTTTTCTCCTCTCATTGTTTTTTTTTTTTCCAAATGGGGTGTTCGTTCATTTCGGTCATTTTTATGCTGACCGCTAATCGATGCAAGATGTATTTCGCTCGCTCCCAAAGTCGAAATGGTATAAGTACAGGTCTTTTATGTCTTCATTGGTAGAAGATGTCCTTAATTGGACCACATATAATTGAGTCAACGACTCTTCTATATTATAAGTTCAATTGGTATTGCTTTTGCCATCACCGAAGTTAGTTTTTTCTTGGCAATTTCCCATTTTAATTAATCACCTTCCGTGATTTTCTTTTTTCATTTGCCGTCGTTATTATTGACATGAGCGATTGATTTCTTATCGGATTCGAAATAGAATTATTAAATCTTCGTTGTCTGAAATGGTTGATGTTGGTTGGTCTTAGGTGGATGAAATATACATAGATTTTAAGAAGAAATATTAGTTTTAAGAAATACTTAGTTATAAGAGATACTTAGATTTAAGAAAGACATAGATTATAGAAGAAAGTTTGGAGCTTCAACTTCTCCTTAACCGATTTATTTTTCACATATTCTTAACAGAATATTATCTTTTATATCTTATTATTTTCATCATATCAGTCACTTTTTTTCATTTTCATCGTTAACTTTGCCTTCAGCTAACATAATTCTTTTCTTCAATAGACCTTCAGTCATTTTCATTATTTTACCATCGCTAACTTTGCCTCCGGGATTTGAAATAGTGTAAGCTGGCCTTCGATGTCTTCGGATGTTCTGCTGGTGTTGTGGGGCCAAAATGTCTTTATGGCGGCGATGGGATAGAGGGCCCCGGACATTAGCATCCGTGTGGGTAAGACCCTCGAGTCTTTCATCCTACTATGAATGATGTTGGGGATCTCATTGCATCAGTGGTTTCCTCTGGGTCACCGGATGTCTTAATATGCTACTAGAGTCTGACAACATCCTTTCTTTTTCACCTTCAGTGATTTTTCTTTTTCAATTTTTATCCTTAACTTCGCCTCGTCTTCAGCGAATCATTTCTACATTATCTTCTTCAACTGATTCTTTTTTGTACTTTTCAAATTCAAACTTGTCTAACTTATTTTTTCAGTATATCTTCAGTCATTTTCTTTATTTTACCGCCGCAATCGTCGGTATGGTATCAGCGTCTCTTCGTTGAATTGGTTTTTCTTTTCTTCTGAGGTTCATTTTTAAGGCACTAAGGGCAATGGTCCAACTGATGGCTTTTGTTGGTTCAGAAATTCTAGTAAGTAATTCGTTGTTGTCTTAAGTAGATGGTAAATGATCATAGATTGTAAGTTTAAAGACATAGATATTAAGAATTAGATTATAAGTTCATCAATTATCAAAGGACTGTGAGATGTAATAATAATAATGGTGGTTCTTTAGTGGGTAGCTAAAAGTTTCAGTACTCCCACACTACTTTGCATTGCACGGCGAAGTGTCCATTAAGGATTTCTCCACCTTAAAAAAAAAGAAAAAAAAACGCGTCTTTACATGCAAATTTAATATTTATTTTTTCTTTCAGGACTTGTAAAAGTTATGAAAAAGCTCTTTTCTCAATTATTTGCTAACATTGTTATATTTTTTATTTAATTTCCTTCTGCAATTGTAAATGTCCTTACCATTGTCAGATATTTAAATTACAAACGCCAATGTACCAATACCAATACTTCTTTAGTAATTTCCCATGTCCAATGTCCAAAATAAGTTTTGAATTATTTTTAACAAGTTTCAATAAGTTTTAAAAATTAATTTAGTATTTAGAGTTGTTTTTTATTACTTTTAACTAGTTTGAAATGAATTTTATATGTTTCAATGTGTTTTTGTAATTAACTTATTGGTTTATTAATTATTTGAGGTTTATTTATTTAAATTGATAGTTTTAACTATATTTTAAGTTAATTCTATGGTAATTCTCTGTCTTAAGTGAAATTTAATAAATTTGCATTACTTCTTAATAATTTGTTTCTTATTTTTATCATTTTCAGCGATGTTCATGATAAATCAGCTCTTTTCAGGGCTAACAATTGAATAAACAATATTAATAATTAAACAAACACTTTATCAAACGACATCAGCTCTTTTCAGAGCTAACAATTGCTATAAATAATATTTATATCAAAAGAAACCCTTAATCTAATGTTAAATCAGTTTTTAATAAAGAGAAAACGAATTTCAATTTGATTTTAATTTACGTTTGTTGATCTTATCGTAGACAACCAGATTTACATCGTAAACAGCTGATAAATTACCCCGCAATTAATTCAGTTTGTGGACATTAACGTAGGCAATCTTATTGG
>JASKGO010000166.1:0-12848 GCA_030556065.1 Holobus sp. GC000080
TTTATGCCAATAAATCGGAAATGTCGTCTTATGTAAGTATAGCAATTTTTATAAAAATCGATTGGTAAATAAAAAAATGACAGGGTTGCGCCACTTTTCGTTGTCACCCGGTATATAATTTATTACAAACTAAATTACTGCCCAAATTTAAAATTAATTTATATAAAAAAAATTTTTGTTGCTCAAAAGGAAATTTTATTGAAATTAATTTTTAAAAAGCATTTTTAAATATCGTTAGATGCGAAGGCGCCAGGCAGTAGTTCATTCAGAAAACTTTAACTTTTTGTGTAATTTTTAATATACTGTTATATTCTTCAAACAGTAACCAATGTACTAAAAAAAATTAAATCTGTCAAAGATAATAATTAGCAATTGTATAAGGCAATCTAATTCTTAGAAGAAAAAAAAAATGTAATTTTTAACACCCATATCTTCACAATTTATATTAAAAGTTTTCTTAACATTCTATGAAAAGTGTATTATTTTTAAATTAAAAAATATTTAAAGCCAAAGAGTGTACTTTACCGAATGTGTATTTAATGATGCTTGTAAAAAGGATCGATGATCAATCATAAAACTGAAGAAGTGAACGCTTGTGTAGTGAATAACATGTTTATTAATTTAAAAAATAATGTTATTGACAATTACAAATTACATTACAATTGTTTAGAGGCCATTTTCCATTGGTTTGAAGCTTAAAATTATTGCGCATAATTTTTATTACCATTTATTAAAATTATTTTTAATGTGTATTTATTTTTTATTTTTTTGTTTTATAGATAAATAAATAGAAATAATTTTTGTAGTAGCGATAAATTATGGTGGCAATAAACGAGTAGTAATTTGCACCGAATGTCTTTTGACCCATTACAACTTTTAATTCCGCACATTTATTACGTTTGCGCAAGCGAGACTCGGCTTAAATTTAGAGCCCTTTTAAATTAAAATATAGGAAATTAAATCGTCCTTAATTCTCTTCGGGATTCCGAAGACGTCTCGTTGCGACTAGCATTCGCACACAGTCCTTTAGAGCCGGTCACGTTTCTCTCTCTCATCCCATTTCGCTAATAAATACGCAGAAGCATTCGACATTCCATACATTTATCATAGAGATTTTTGATTACGGTTTCACTAATAAACGACATGCCCAGCATATAATTAATCATTCCAAATTGACAATTTTTCATTTCCTTCTTTTACCATACGGAGTTTTTACATTTTACACTTTTTAAAGTATATTTTGGAACGAAAATAAAGTTTTGCTTTTTATTTCTCTTTAAAGGAAAATGCAAGCTTTTTAAGTGAACAAAGCAATTGTCGTTATAGATTTCTCCCAAAAGATTAAATTTAAGTAGGCCCACAATGGAAAAGGAGTCTGCATTTTACTCGCTCCAAGTTCCATAAGTATTATTTATGGGACGTTTATGTTTGTATGCCAGAAAGTTTATGAGCTTTTTTACCTTCTTTGCTTGTGTGTGCTTCCAGGCACCGAATAAAACTGCAACGTTCTGTTTTTTTTTATATATTTTTTTCTTATTTTTTCTTATATAAATAAAGTAAATTTTCGAAAGCATTATTTTTGTTTCAAATCCAGATTTATGTTTCGAAAGTATATAAATATTTTATTAAAAGTGTACAAATTCACTTTCTAACTCAACAAAAAACAAACAATTATAGAGTTAACTATAAAATTACTGTTTTAATTAACATTTTAGGAAAAGCGGTTGTCAACATCGAAAAATACGAAACGCCGCGCGCTTTTAATTGAAAATCACAAATTCAAATTGTTTTTTAAACATATAAATCAATTACAGTTGCAATCGCAAAATCGAAATGGGTTTTGTTATCTTTGACTATCCGTGTCGTGCATAAATTTTGACGTGAGAATAAATTAAATTGCAACTGCAAATTTACAACTTTAATTGTAGAAAGCACTAAAATAATAGTAATTACATTCGATTTCATATGTTCAACATTTGCAACGTTTCGCTTATCGAAAATAGTTTAATGTAAATAATAATTAATGCGTGTACTGCTATTAAAATGTATAAATAAATATTTGTCATCTAAATTTTTCAAGTAAAGTAAAAACTGTAACAGTTGAAGTGTACTTTTTTTAATTACACATTTGCACTCGAATGTGAGCTTTAAAAAATGAGCGAAAAAAAGTTCCGCTCTTCAAAACGTCACTCAGTTACAACACATATCGGTTGGGGAAAACTTTGAATACAACAAAATAGGCGTCGACAACTTTTCCACAACGGCGCTACTATATTAATTATAAAAGTTTTTAACGCAATTTTATCCAACAAAAACACCAGAAACAAACAAAAAATAGCGGGGAAGTTAGGCTAAAAAACGGGGTAAAATATATGAGCAATTAAATTTAGGGTCTCTGCAGACCTTAATCGTTGCGCAGCCAGTTAGTAGTTTTCTAATTTACTGCATGGACACTTTTAAAGCGATTTGGTGATTTACACGGCACAAGAAACAGAATAAACAGCATATGGTTTAAATTTAAATATTATAATAGAGATAAATATTGTTAGGTTTTCAGCTTTTGAGGGATTGTCCTTTATTTACTTTAAACTTTTATTAAAAATTAATTTGAAATCAACATTGAAATATTTAATTTAAGATTGAGAATAATTTGTATTTGCGTTTTAGTTATAATTCAATGCCGAATTTTTGACTAGCTAATTCAGAGTTTCGATGTGTTAGGAACTTTTTTTAAGTTTATTTTGTCAAAAAAATATAATATTTTTATATCTTTTAGAGACAAATATTCATTTTTAATTAACAGTTATTAATTTTATTACAACGTGTTTCAATTAAATTATTTTAGAACCATTTGAACGAATTATCAACGACAAATTTTTCAAATATTTACTAATTATCCGAGATATTTATTAAAAATTTGGTAATGTGTGAAATGTATAAGTTTTAAAAATTGCTTATATAAAATTAAACTTCAAGTTGTTTTGCACTAAGTAACTCTCATTTTTTTTTCAAGACTATAGGTACTTAATTAAATCGAGTTTTTATGTTAAAAAATGCCTTATTTAATTAAAATTGATGTAAAAAATCCAAAAAAAGCTATTTGCAATTTATAATTTCATTATGAAGGCGCCGGGAATATTCTACTTATACGTTTTTATATTAATTGTTGTTAATAAAAAAGAACGCCGAATAATTTCCGCGTAAACTGATTTTTTATTAAAATACTATTTTATTTCATTAATAGAAAAACATACAAGGAAGATTTTTGCAAATTATTATTAAAAATTAAAATACTTAAAAATTTATTGAATTTTTTTGTTATTAGAAAAATTAGCGGTTTAAAATGAAAGTAACTCAGCAAGCTTTCATTATAAAAAATTAAAACAAGACTTGATGAAGAACGTACATAAAACATAACGACTGGCATGCAATTATCAACGAAAATGAACCGGAAGCCCTCGAAAATGAAAAAAAATGCATTCCGCGTGGCATAACGGCGTACAGTGTTTAGTATGCATCAGTATAATCCTATTGACGCAGAATGTGCCGTATAGTGTCGGAACTACATTTACGCAAATTACTATTAATGCGGCGGCGAACTGGATCCGGAAAAGTTAGTGCGGTGAACGGAGGCAGTCTCCGTGACAGCCGCAGAAACTCCGCTATTTAGGGCCTCCTCATAATCATTAGGCAATTTGCGAGCGAGCTCAATTTTTGCATCCGCGCATTAATTCCTCCTTTTTCACTCGCGCTGCTAACTGTAACCCCATATCTCAATATCTGCACAATTCAGTAGAGACGCTGCTTCTGCTCCTGCTCCTGCTGCTTCTTCTTTATGTACCTAAACTTTGCGTATTCCGCGAGGCAGGTTTTACCTGGGTGTGTGCGAGTTGTCGTAAAGCTTCAGTTGCAGAATTTACTTTGGGAAACTGAAGCGAATGTTACTGCTTAGTGTGAACTGAAGGTACTATAAGTTATTTAAGGAGTCCATGATTAGCATATCTGGTGCAGCTATTCGGAGACCTCACAAGCACTGCAAATAACTTTACCTATTCACGATAAACTCTCGCCTATATGTATTGAGTCAGTAAGATGCTACGTGCTGATATTCTTGCTTTGTTTGCGCAGACCTAAAGAGCAAAAATGAGCGCTTAATTTTGTTTGCCTATCGCTTTCCATCTTCCCGAAACGCTCGTTTTGCCAGCCGCACGCTCTGCTCTCTCCCTCTTGCTCCCTTTCTTTGCTTACCAACGAAATACACAAAAGTTTGTTCAATACGTGTTTCGTTGGAATTCTCAAAAGTTTTAATTAGGTTTTTTCTCACGCTTTATTTGCGAGGCAAATTTTTGCTCTTAACCTTTTTTTAATGTTTTTCTCCGGTTGCTAAAATTCGGCATTTTAATTAATTTCTCTGCCATAGTATAAACATTGCTTGGATCGATGCGAAATATTTGCCATGGATTTATTAAAAATTAAAATTTAAATAAAATATTAAAGCTGTTATATTCAACTTGTCAGTAAACAGCATACCGTAATTTAATGAAAAACAATGAGGAGTACTGCAATAAAAAGTAATTTAAAATTCCTCACAAATAATAATGCAGCTAAACAGAAAAAAAAACAAAAAACAAAAAAACAAACATTAAAGGGAACCTTAAATGTTCGACTTTCATAGACAAACGAAGCAACAATTTAACGTGAAATTAGAAGCAAAGGATTGGGGAATTCCATTACGGCCAATTCCGCCTTAACGAGAGAGGTACACCCAAAAATTTATACAATTTCCCTCCTTAATTAAATTCTTTGATGATGCTGCACGCGGTATTACCAACATATTCTTTCCTTTCGCCCGCACAAAGCTTTCGCTTTCGTGCAAAGCTCTCTGTCTCGGTGCGGAAACACGTCGCAGCGTGACTTTTTACAAACAACTATATTTCGCAATGTATAGTTAAGCCCAAAGGGCATTCAAGGCGTCGTTATGGGTCCATACAGAAGCTGCGAGTGAAAGCAAAAAGAGACCTCGTCATCGAGAGGGTCCAATTCATCGGTTGACATTGCGTATTATTTCACCACCCAGGGTCGTGATAAATGATTCGGTTCGCCATTGGCCGCTGGTTAGTTTTGTAAATCTTGAAACACAGGATCATTAGTCAGCTAACAAATCGAATCAATCAAAGTCGAGCAAATGATGACCGGCCTTGCGGAAAATTAGTGCTCTTTGTTTTGCCTGTTTCGTTGCTCTTATTTGTGGTTTTTGTGTTTTCTTTCCTTGTGTTTTTTGTTTTGTTTTTTAATTTAAATGTCTGGTAAACTAAAGAGGGAACTTTTATTGCTGTGGAGTTTTTCCAGTTGATAATTTTGTGACTGACATTACTTAAAGTGGGAGATGATTTTTACGGTAAATCAGCCTAGAAATTCTTGCACAACGGACTCTTTCGGATTGGTGATAGAAGCTCGAAAATTTGTGTCACTCATCACCCGACTTATATTCATCTTTTCACTTGCACCCTCTCTGAAAATATTCTCTCGATATATTTTACTAGTAAACATCGAAATCTCTGAAAGAAATTATTACTCAAAGTATTTTGTACAATATGAATTTACAAATGGTCGATTGTTAACAAAATAAAGTAGAGAAAAAATAAATTATAAAAAATGGAAACTTAAGAATTTAGCTTATTAGAAAGAAAAAATGTCCTTATTTAGAGATAACCACTTACCACAACAATCTGACAAAGTAATTTACTTTATTTAAAATGAGAATAAAATCTAGTAAAACCAGAAACGATTTTTGGTTTCTGCATTGAAATCCTCTTTTAAGTAGAAATTTTAAAATGTTCTAAAGTTGAAGGTTTTCAAAATAGGAACAATAAAAATATAATTTATGAGTAATGTTGGTCTTTCTGTTGAAAGGTATTTCATTATCATTGTAAGCTCATTAATTGCAGTTAAAGATGATTAAAATTGTTTTATTAGAAATAAAAATACTGGATGTTCGGTTTAAAATAAACAAAATTTGTTTTGTCTCGCCTTTTTGTTTTACTTTGTGAATTTGATTTTCTTTCTAATAAATTCCTAAAAATTAAGTTTATTATTTTGGAAATAACGCACCCTTTCTGCACTTTTCGTTAACCCTGTATACGCCCTTCTTCTGCTTTCAAAACTTTAACGTGACAGATATTTTTTGGGTGTCATTTAATGCGCAGCCTTTCGGTTACTTTATAATGAAAGCTCGGATTAACTGGTATTAAGTTTAAGGGTTGTTTAAGCGCACTACAAGGGTGGCGACCTGAGATTACAACTTAGATATAACATGAATGCGTAGAACACGCAGAAGCAAGGAAAAATTAAATTATTGGGTCAACCATTCCATTATAAAAAGGGTTATTCTCGGGAAACAAAAACGTCATTTTAAAGATTTATTAATAAATATTTTTATTATGCCTGTACATAAAATGTATTTTTAGAAACCTTTATTCGTTTATAACAAAAAGAAATCCTATTGATTTTATTCTCCAGGAAAAAAAGAAAAAAGAATAGATAATTAAACAAAAAGCATTCTAAAAATGTCTGGAAATATTACATCAAAGTGTAAATGGTTTCGAGCTAAGAATTCCTGGCGTTTCCTTAAAGCTAATACCTCCGGGGATGACATGCATATTTAGGTGGCGTTGATAATTTGGCGAATATAACGTTATTATCCGTTAATGGAAATTGTAATCCGGCAAGATTAAATGAGACGCGCGCTAGTTTTCGCAGTGTCGGTCCGATCGAGCGTTTGGTGACCCAATTTTTGCGTGGTAACGAGCACCACTTACACCCCTTCGCCGCTTGTTCGATGCCCAATTAAATTAGGCATTCCGGTGTGGAAACACATCCTTGGGCAATGGGTAAGTGCTTCTTGAGATGATAACAGCTCCTATCTTGCGAGCTTCATTTGCAGCTGTTAATTATCGTCTCAGATTGCTCGAGGATAATCCCTAAAACTTTATTGCTGCTTCCACTTTTATATAAATTGCGAAAGCGAAAAATACTCTTCGTACTTTTCAAGTATTTGCATCTTGCATGGCTCTTCGGGTTGCGAAAGCGCCGGGATAATGCACAATGTTTCAGTTTTTCCAAATGTGAAAGCGCCGGTTATTAATACTATTATTATTTCTTTGTATTTGGAATTTTTTTTTAATTAAAAGTACATTGTAGTAATTAACTAATGTGTACTTTTATTTGATTTCAGGCAACCTTTTTGAAGGAAAAACGCAGCAGCACTTTTTGTGACCTTTTTAAATTGGTAAGTTTTCATATTTTGTTTTATTGTTGCGAAAAAGAAATCCAATCAATACGAAATCCGTTTATACAAATATAAATGATAGAGGAAAAATCTTTCCGATTAAATTTGAAAGTTGGAGAAATTCGCTGACATTCGATTCTTGCACCGAGCGCTGTTGCTTTCGCAGCATCGTCGTCGTTGTATTTTCCCGTAGCTTGACATGACCTTGCTCTCTGATAGTATTTGTGCATCATCCAATGCTTTCGACATATGTTTCGAACACTGGAAAGCACTTTGCCCCGACTTTGCCCGTCTTACTCCTCGCGGGTATCGCCGCCCCCCGATCCTATCCATCCAGCTACAAAATAGCGAAATAGCAAATGTATATAAAATTGTATGTAGGCCAAAGTGGCAAACAAGCTTACTCGTGCCACCGGCGCCAACATTTGTTGCTTGCATTTGTCCTCCTCCATCTCGTTTACTCTGTTTCTTACGTTCGAAAATTGTGCGGTGCAATTCGTTCAACCGCGTGCAACTTTAATTTACGGGTCGCGTTTTTCAGTCGCCCTCTCGATTGCGCCACAGGCCTTAGAAATATACACACACCCACACACTCCCACACACACACGAATATAGGAATGCGATCGGATGTAGGAAAAAGGTTTGCCGTTACAATATGTTTGCAAAGTGTGCGAATGTGTGTGCTTGTGTTATTTCACGGTCCAATTCCCTTGACTCTCTTAACACCTCATCGGACTTGCGATCAATTCCAAGCACACAAACGCAATTGTTTGATTTTACGACTACTCTGCATATTAATTGCATGCATTAGCGAGTCTCAGTCTCGAGGGATGCCCTTTTTATTGCGGAATGGAAGGGTAAATATACCTTTGTTTGCTCAGTTTGTCTAATAAAGTTGCCACTAAACTGATTTCAAATTATTGTTCCTCGGTACTTTATTTGTTTTTGTATTTGTACTTTTAGGCAGAGATCTTTGATTTTTTTAAATAAATATTTTTTAATTATTTTATTAATTGCTTAATATCAATCAGTTTGGTTCCCCAAGATTAGAGGTTCAACTACAAAAAGCAATTAATTAAAACTCTTCACTTCAATAAAGTAATAATAGCGACTGAAATAAAACCTTATTGCTTTTACATCTTTTTATATTGAAAATTAAAATAAATAATGAAATAAAATACTGTTTGCACAATAAAAGAACTAAAAAAGGGTGCAACTTATAAGAGATTCTTGAAGATAAGTTTCGCCGTGGCAAACTTTATAAAATTAAATGCAATAATACAGTAAAGTAAGGGTAGAGAATCGCGAAGAATCCTCTATAGTGACATTAAGGGAGCTTAACTCGGAAGAAAGTTGCAGCAGATATGGGGCCGAGTGGTCGTCAGAGACACATTTACATATTCGGGCCAAGAATAAACAAATTCCGTTGCACCTTTAAAGCGTTTTCCGCGTATTTTTCGCCGATAAATATTTAACGGTAATTGCTCATTTTCATCTGTGCGACGCAGCAGTCACTTCCGGAAACAATAATCGTAGTTTTAATGGAAAATATTGCGGGGGCGGCCACCGGCACGACATTAAAAACCTATAAGTCAGCCCGCGTACAGGCCTAATGAAAAATTATTCACTCTTTTTATTAATTTTCGCGCGAACCGTGCTCTGCGGACGTGATTGACGAGGGTCATAATGTCCTCGGGCTCTTTCATCAAAGAACAATATTTTTCACGGGCCCCCAGTTCGATGACGATCCAAATTGCGACGGCGAAATTGTTATTAATATTGGTTAATTATTTTGCAAGACCGCAATGGCAACTGCGTTTCGTTATGCTCGATAATAATAAAGTAAATATTGGTCGATTTCCGGGAAATTGCCTAAAGAGGATTGACGAAATTAAAACATAGCTTAGGCTCTGGATAACTATATCCCGGGGGAAATTGAGAACAATATTGCTGCCAAGGACATGGCTTTAACTAACGGGGTTCATCCCACGTCTATATTATAGTATACAGGAAGTCACGATAGCTAAAATTCATTGGAGCAAATAAGGGGATTAATTTGGTCTTCTTTTAGCTTAACATTAAACACGGATTTTAATTAAAGGAAAACAAAATTATGTTGGTTTTTATTTTCCCAAAAGGATTACTTATTAAATTTTTAATACAATATTAATTTGTGAAATTTGTTTACGACGAAGTCGTATTTAATTAATTGGTAATTAACGTTCGGTTCATAATTTTTCATTAGGCAGGAATTAAGGCTTTTCGACTTTTGTGCGAAAATTAAACGTTTCGGAAATAACGGAATCCGCTGTAGAGAAATAATGAGGCGCTGTGAAAATAATCAGGAGCGCAAACGGAACATGTCAAAATCCATCCCCCGTATCGATTACCCAAACACGTTAATTTGCTTTGTTTGCCGGCGCTGATAATTATTTTTGCATCGGGCAACATTCGCTCCGACGAACATATTCCGTTAGGCATTGCTGCTTGTACTACCGCTTTCCGATACTTCGTACAGTATTTACATACTACATAGGGCAAATATCCAATTTCATTCGCAGAAAAAATGGAGAAAAAAGTACTATATGAAACGAAGTTGATCTCTCCCCAATAATAAAATAAAATATAGATATATAAAATATCCAAAGCGTAATATAGGTGAACGTGGGGAAATTCAATTTTCCTTACTGCTAGCTGCTGCAGCAGCTCTGCCTCTTCTTCTACTACTTACTAAAATTTTATTGCCAAAGAAAGAGAAAAATGCCGGTTCGCATGGAAGCGCGTGCACACATGCACACACATCATACACATCACCTTCAGCAGTACACATACGCAACGCGCAGCACTCACGCAAGTACAATTTAATAACGGCGAAAAATATTACGCACACGTGAAAGTAAGTTCCCGAAAGACAGCGACGACGGCAAGTGATGAAAGACGTGTAGCGTTATACACACATAAAATATATGAACTGCGTAAGGCCGGAAATGTCTTCCTTTAAGGTCTAGTTATGGATGTATTTAGTTAGGACAATGCAAATTGATTTTTTTTTAATAGTAATTAGCGAAAAATGTTCATAATTCTTATAAAATTTTTAGAGTGTTCATTGTTCGGATGTGAAGGCGCCGGTGTACTTAAAGGACAATGCAAATTGATTTTTTGCAGTAAATTGCAAAACGTGTTTATAATTCTTATAAAATTTTATGAAAGTTCACTGTCATGATGTGAAGGCGCCGGGTTCACTTAAATTTTCGTAATTTAATTCGCGTTTTTTGCTATAAAAAGATTTCATCGAATAATTGTAATTAAAAAACGTGATAATATTTTTAATTATTTGTTTATTAAGTGTGGTGTAAATATATATTGCAAATATTGAAATTTACAAAGAAAAAAAAAATTACAAATAAAATTATCTTTAAGCTTATGTGGAGCCGAACTGTATTTTTTTGTTTATTGTGGTTATTGGCTATTTAGATATTTGATCTAAATATAAAGTAAGGTAATATAGAGTTTAGATATTAAATTTAATAATTAAATTTTTTCTTAGGAAACCTAGTAATGTAGGGATGTGAAGGCGCCGGGTTTTTTTGTCTTTTATTATATTTTGTTCGCCTTTTATATCAATAAAAAAATTGATTTATATAATTTATATACCAATAATTCCAATATGCGCTGACATTAATAATTTGGTAAACAAAAGATTTTTTAAATTTCAATCAGTTTCAGATAATGGTAAATTTGCTAATATTATGTTTTATATGAATTTATTCCATTTTTTTACATTAAATTTATTTGGAATTAAAATTCATAGCAATATTTATAATCATAAACAATATAAAAAAAAAGAAAACTAAATTTGCATTTAGAAATCATGAATATTGATGCGGAAGTGCTGGGCATTCAAAGCTTTTCATTTATTTAATATTAAAAATATTCAAACATCAATTACTATAATTGTTATTTTTTTATAAATAATATTCATTTAGTTATTTGTATATAATGATTGAAACTATGTTAGTTTATTAAAAGTAAACCTATATTTTAAGTTTTTTTTGCAAAGCTAAAATTAATTTATTTAATTTACGAGCACTTCCGGAAGTTAATACCATCTTTGTTGTTTTAAATATGACACCTTTTTTATTTCACAAATTGAATCGTTCAAAAAATTAAATTTCATATTGAAGATAAAAGTTTATTCTACCTTCTTTATTTTTAATATTATGTTTGCCTTTTTATCGCAAAACGGTGGATAAAAACCCGTGAAACTTTCATGATTCAAATTCTTAGGACACCCGGCGACAGAAAAGAAAAACTTTTCGGTTAATACCATGTTATTTAAATTCGTATTTTGTTTTTTAATGAGACTCAAAACAAATATAACGATTTATAAAAATGAAAATTTAACAATTAATATTTTTCAAACGACTCTGTCGAAATTAGTTTCCTTTTCAAACAAACAAAAAATATTGTTTGTGTAGTACTCTAGTACATATCTTAAAATAGAAAAAATGAATAAAAAAAAAAGGAAATTATGAAGAAGCAAACAGAAAACATTTGAGAGCAAACGTTAAAGTTTCATTACTTTTTATTATTAGGTACTGCAAACGGCATACTTTCGTATTAGTTTAGTGTAACATCCAAGATTCCATTAAGGTATTTCGCACCCTTTGCTTGTTGCTCTTAATAAGGGAGATACAGAGAACGACACTTTAAAAAATCCCGACGAGCGTAATCTGTGAATCCTCGCTTGCTCGCTGCTGCACCAGCACATATAGCAATAATCATAATAACAATGATGATACCGGCTGCACATTCTTTCCACAGTTAGCACCGAGCTACTAGGTGTATTTCAGCGCTGCTTTTCTCTCCCGTTCTTCTGTTCCTTCCTACGATATCCAAAGCACATATCCAAAGAGCGCGAAACATGACGAACCGAGATTGCGTCGAGGACATAACAATAAACCTGGAATTATTATCAACATCTAAATGTTGCTCTGTATTACACACGCATTATTCATGCCTCAAATGTCTTTATGCTCTTACCTTTATTCGCGCCATATACAAACGAACGGTAGCTCTGACGAGATAAACGACGTAGTTTTCTTTTTCTTTTTTGCTGCTCTCAGCGTGTTTTTGCTTTTTTTTTATTTTTTATTGTTGATTGATAGCCTCGGAAGAAGTTAAACAAACAAACGGGTAACGTTGTTGCGTAAAAAGGAAATTCAACTTTTGCTCTCTTTTTATAAATGTGTATATATTTGAAATGCGAACGAAAGTCAATAAATACTTTTCGACGGTGATGTATTCGAATGAAGTCGGTCTCTTTAAGGGCACCCCTCTTTGCGATCTCTCTTTGCTTCATAAGGGTGCGCGTGTGTGTTATATCGAGGGTTCTCTGACGAAACCTCGTAACTCGATTTTTTCACTTTTTGAGTTAACATCGGATAATTGATCAGGTAATGTTTCTACATAACGGTGAAAATTTTTGGACAAAACTATTTAGTCCTTAATTTTTTATTTAAAAAACTAGAACCTCGTATCTCATCTGTTAAACTTTGAA